>JBBBDQ010001519.1:0-180461 GCA_037127315.1 Ascarosepion bandense | reverse complement strand
GGGGATCTTCAGTAATGTCCATGGCTATCCCATGCAAAATGATCCGTTTTTTACAGGTGCCCATATACTCTGTCTGGAGATTGACTAAATTTGTTGAGAGTATATTACCCGACAACTGCTTAGCTTCTTCCTCTGTTGCCAGCAGGATGTCCCACAAGGCATGACTTCTTTTTGTGCTATTTGGAGGTTTTTGATATCCTCCTCCAATGTCTCTTTGCCAATCAACTTTCATGTTTTCATATAAGTTGTTAGTTGTTGTCATCACCACATCTTATATTCTGGAGGTCGATGCCTCAAGGAAGTCATTCCAATTTTGATTAGGGATGTATGAGGCATTTCAGAACAAATAGTTCCAGCAGGGGTCTGTTGCTGACTGGATCCCCAGTAATGTGATCATGAAGTTGAAAAATGGGTAAAGGTGTTGGGCAGGATTTAGACAATTATGGTCTCATAACTCTGCTAAACACAAAGTTAAAGATTTTGACCAAGATCCTGTTGGATCATTTGCAGTCAGTTGCCGAGATTCTGTTGTGATCCAAGCAGACTTATGCTGTACATGGCCGAATGATTCAGAACAACCTGCATCTGATCTGCATGATCCTAGAGTTTGTAGAAGACATCGAGCAAACAGTGCTTACCAATTTGGATCAGTCCAAGGCATTTGATTTGGTCGATAACCCTGTATCGCTCCCCTAGTACTGAATGGAGGGTGGTCACATGCTTTTGCACTGTCTTGGTCAGTTTGTCAGGGTTGTCTACTGTAGCCCCTACTTTACATTTGGTGTTGATACCAATCCTTCTCCAACTGAAGGACAAGGTGTGCAGTCCAGCCTCACATGGGATCATTGTCTCTGATTGTGCTTCAGTTTCCACCTATGCCAATGATGTATCTATTTTCATGTCATTCTGCAGCAACATTGAGGTGGTAAAGAAGGAGCTTGAATGGTGAGGAGGTCATGAGTACCAAGATTAACTGCCACAAGTCTTCCCAGTAGCCAATTTGGTGTTTGGAAGTGTGTTGCTCTTCTGAGGCCATTTGGTTGGTAAACGTATTGAGGTTGGTTCAGGTGAATGGCGCACATCAACATTGATTTTTGTTTTTTAATTCCCTTTTGTCACAACCTGTGAACCCTCATCTTAAGATAGACTCACTTTGTGTAAATGGTTAATTTGAATAAGTTTTGCTGTTCCAGGCACTCTCTTTTGTTATTATCCACATAGAGATGCCTAACCGCCCCAGTTTGTTTTAATTTCCTTTTATCTTGTCAGGGTCAGTCCCTGTTTTTCCCATCACGTTATTTATTTCATTCTACACCCTCTATCATAATATTTTAACATGTCACAGATGAAAGAATTATGTTAGTTTTATTATTATTAATTATTACAGATAGAAAAGAATCAATTAGGACAAATTTATTCTGTTCCAATATGAATATGGAAAAATAAAAAAAGATGATATTTTTGGGGGTTGAGAAAAGATTCACTTTCCCAAAAGATTGCAAACAAATTTATTCTGTTCCAATATGAATATGGAAAAATAAAAAAAAGATTGCAAACGGACTATAAATAAATATGAATCAGAGATTAACAAGTGTAATTGTTTCATTTAGAATAAAACAGCGGAGCTAGTCAAGGTCATAAATGTCAAGGTCATAAATGTCAAGGTCATAAATGTCGAGGTTCAAAATGTCAGGCAAAGTAGTTGACAGGAATAGTATTGTGTACAAGTAATACATAACTGGGAAAGGTTCTTGTTTTTCTAAAATCTTGACAACACAGCAGGAGAGGTAAAGTGTCAAAATTCACTTTGCTAAGAAAGAGACATTATTAATCAATTCTCAGCTACAGAAAGTGATTATGGTATTTTTGTATTTTTTTAAAACTAATTCCCAGTTAAAATGTCAGCATACACTAGCTGACATGACTGAGAGTCAAGATGCCAATGGACAGTGTTGTGGGATCTTCCCCAGATGCTATAAAACAATAAGATGAAAAATTCTATTTTCCTTATTCCAGCGAAATGCAAAGCAAAACACATCTGTGGAAGATAAAAAGGTCAAAAAGTTTAGGCTCAACTTATTGCAAAGTGTAGACAAAGTGAAAAAGAGAAATTTTGTATTCATAATTTCTTGGATTGGGAATTCAGTTAAGTGCAAAGGTTAAGTTGATTTGTTGACAGAGAGAAAAGGACAATTAATTATAAGAATGACTAGATTGGAAATTCCCTGAGAAAAAAGCCGATGTCATGTAATAGTTCTGCCCAGCAGACAATAAAAGAGAATCAAGCACTAGTGGAAAGGAAAAGAAGAGTAAGAAAAGTAAATTGACATCTTATGGTAGTTCCACCCAGGCAGACGAGAAGTCACTAATTGGCTAAAAGGTGATAGAAGAAGGAGGAAAGGAATTTGATGTCATGGAATAACATTACCAAAAGGTGGGAGAGAGAGAGAGAGTGATTTCATTGGAGGCATGAGACAGAAACTATTAAGGATAGGATTTGCATAACATACCAAGTACCCATCGCCCCCCCCCCCCCCCCAGTAAAAATGCACAAGCATAAATACAGAGCCTCGATGGACCAAAGTCAGTTCCAGCCCAGAGAATGAATGGCAGATATAGGTGCCACGCCATCAGGCGCCAACTGCCTACTATAGAGTTCCTGGCTGAAGATGTAACGAGACTGAGATAATTGCCACACCATTGGGTGCGAACAGTAGAGAAGCCTGCCGTCAAAGCAACCAATCAGAGTTACAGGAAGTGATTTTGCAGACTAAACAGAGTTAAACAGTTCCAGCACCACACGGAGATGACGTCAGTTCAAGTTGCCACAAACTTAAAACTCCAACCGGTGGTGAAGTGATATTGCCAGCCAAAACTTGAAATAATTGGAAGAAAAACGCTTCATAAAATACTACTAAGAAATATTGGTCATAACTTTTGTTCTGTTGCCAGAAAATGGGAACAGGGTTTGGGAAGAGGAGGATTGATGATTGTTTTTTCTCTTGTTTTCTTTTGTACATAAAGATTTTCTACACTTATTCAGGTGTCATTCATTTTGGTGCCGTTTTCATTTCCACAATTGTACACGCGCATCCAGCTTGGTTTGATTTGGTAGAGAGACATCTAGTGAGAATTCAACTTGACTCTCTTGAGATCAATTTCACAATGTGGGCAAGGGAGATCTCCATTGAAAAGGTCAACCCGAGGACCAACTGCTGTGTCAACACCATCAGTGACCGATGGGATGTGGTATCACACCTCTGTTTGGTAGAATCAAGAAGCAAACTCACTATCAGCAGAATACTGTGCCCATTCTTAGTTTTGTGGGGTTGACAGGCCTTACTAACATTTGTTATTTTTAGTTTGAATGTTTTGTTAAATTTTAGTTTGTTTTTGAGTTCTTTTCATTTATATGTAATTTTATTGGACAGTTTAAGCTTTTTTATCATTGGATTTTATAAGTTACCTGGTTTATATGTTGTACTGTGGTCCATGTTGTATTAAATTTTTTTTTTAATCATATCACCCTGAGCAAGGCAGTAAGGCCACTGGTGTGCAGGGGGTTACGTAAGAGTGAATAGATTGGAAAAGAGAAAGCTGGAAACCACGTCCTAGACAGGGAACAAGGGATGAGCCTCTTCACCTGTTCAATAGATGTGGATGGAGTGTGAACTAGGCAATAGTTTAGTCTATCTACTCCAATTGAAAGAAAAAAATATAAGCAAAAAAGAAAAGTGAGAAGATTGGAAAAGAAAAAGCCAGAAACCACATCCTAAACAGGGAAAAAGGGATGAGCCTCTACATCTGTACAATAGACAAGGGTGGAGTGTGAACCGGGTGATAATGGTAATAAATGAGTTTCTGTGGTAAATGGGTAAATTGTAACACGTAAAAAAGTGACGAGTCTATGGTTAGCTAGGTATAGGATAGTTAATGTTGACCTGACTCTCCCCACATGCCCCCTAAGTCTTGTCCCACATTTGTTCATGTTTGAATAATACATAAAAAGTGTGTGTGTTTTTTTTTTCTACCTTGTCCAGCAATCTGTGAGTGGCTGATGGCTTGTGTGGTGAATCTCACAGTATCTGATGCAGAGGCAACATGTGTTAAATCCTATTGTTATCTTTCAGTCTGCCTGTCTAATCTCTCTGTTTCAGTGACATGTTAATTTTGGGAAATTAGCAAATTTAAGGTTAAATTAATGTGATTTGAAACAAATATTGTTTATGGCATAAAATGTAGAAAAAAATTACTTCTTATTCATGGCGGTCTGATCTTGCTGACCTTTCAAAGTAGATGATGACAGCCTGTTATCAATCATTTAACAGCTGAGTGTGGTTGACCAGAATTGGTATAAATTTATGAACCTAAGTGAACATTTTGTAAGGAGAACAACTCTTAAAACACATGACCTTTTAATGAGATGGCATTTATGGCCTACCATAAAAAAGACATATCTGCACACAAAAAATATTTTAATTATTTTAAAAATTTTGGTGCATGAAGATTTGTTGTGAACTTTTCAATTTTTGATTAGTAAATATAGTCTTCACTTATTAACTTAATAACTTAATTGGGACAATGACTGGAAGAAATTTTAAAAGGTTTTTGAAACTATTAATTATAATCAAAAAAATAAAAATGAAAACGATTCTTGTAAAAATTCATTATTCATTGAAAATTTTTTTTCTCTTCAGATTATTATATTCTTAAGATATATTGTTTATAAAAGCAATTAAAATTTTATCTAAATAAAAAAAAGGTATAGTTTTATTGCATTTTTGTTTTCATTATTTGGGGCAGACTTTTTCTTTTTTTTCTTTTTTGGACAGCATCTTTATCAATAGTCCCAATCTGGAAACTACTTTTTGTCCTGTTTTCTCTCTGAGCTTTTAAATGTTTCATTTCTAGAATGGAAACCTGAAATTTCAATATGTGCTTACGTTTAGAAACAAGTATACATGATAAATATGAAAGAAAATATCATAATGTTAATTACCAGATAAGGAAAGATTATCTGAGATAAATTTTATATTTTTCAATTAATTTAAATTTGAAAATAAGGACAGGAACCAGTTCAAGAAAAAAAAAAACTAACACTGAATTAACATTAACTTCTTGTGAGGCTTGCAAGTGCAAACATTACCCTATTTTAATAAAATTTAAAAGGTAAATTTTAAATAAAATAGAATGAAATATGTGTGGCAGTCACAAGCCTAAATACTGCATGTGTATCTCCGAGGCAGGGACAGTCAGCCATGTCCTGCACAAGGCCAATTCACAAACATAGCCGACACTTCCCACAACTTAAGATTATCAAAAGGTCATCAGAAGGTGGAAGAATAAAATATTTCGTTTGTATGTTTAAAGTAGAATTTTATTAAAAGAATAGAATAACATCAATTTGTAGGAGTTAAATGTTCAAAGAGAAATTGTAGTAAGAAGTTAAGTGTATACAGAGCTTGTAGTCATAAGTAGCAGAATGTGTGTATGTAGAAAGATTAACAGGTTACTAATAAAGTCTATGTTCCTTTCCTTTTTTTCATGTCTGGTGAGAAGGTGAAAAGGAAGATAAAACAATAAAATAATTGTAATAATCAGACATTAGTTTTTAGGAGTCAGTTGAAGTATCTTGTTGTAGTCATCTTCTTTGTTGACTGTGGGAATGTTGAGGATGGAGAAGAAGAGGTAAAAAAAAAATAGCACCAGTGAAGGAAGAGAACAAATGTGTGACAGGACTTTATATGTCCAGGTCAGACTTGAAATTTCCTTTGTCACATGTTGATGGTGTATGATATTGCTGCTTCCATCTCACTGCTTCAACTTTCTTTCTGTTTTTATAGCCAAAGACAATTTTAACATAGGCTTGTTAACTTTTCTCTCAGTTCTACAAATAACTTCCTTTTGTTGGTTAGAAAATTAATTTAACATTGGATTGCAAAATCGGATTTTGTTTTTTTCTTTCAGTACGGGATCAATCCTTTTCCTATATTTGTCAGGATTTGGATTTCATACATAATTGTGAATTTTTGTAAAAAGTGAAGATAGTTGCAGTCGCTTTTAATTTTGTGTTACAACTCCACACATATTTTTATATTTCAAATTAAATTAAATTGAAAGAACCAAACAAATTGTTATAATAACAATAATAATGTGTATTTTAAATAACTACACAAATCAAAAGTGGATGAAGATTGAATCGATGATGTATAGGTTCTGGAAGCAAATTTCTACTCACTGATTGAGAAGCAAAAATCTGCTGTATTTATTCTTCGATTATGTAGGAGGCTCAAAATGTAATAGCGGGAGAATTTTGTCTCTTGAAAAATATTTTTTTAATAGATTAGTCAATCAGGTTACGAATTTGAGAGAAATTTGGGAAACTGACTGAAGCCCCCCCCCCCCAACCAGCACAAAATTTGCACTAGATAAAACAATGCGATCAATAAATTGCCGCTAACAGCTGTGAATAGATTGCCTTACGATAAGCAGTAATTTTTCCTCCAATGATTTAGTGAATTTCTACAAAAATGTGAGAAAGAATTTCCACAAATTTTTTGTGAATTAATTGAAATGAAAGTAGTTTCTTACAAGGAAATAAAAAAAAAAATCACACACAATGTTTTGAAACACCAGTCACTTCCAAATGTATTGTAATATGTAAACAAAAAAAAATGTTTACTTTCTTTTTAAAATTAAAATATTTTTACACATTATTTGTTTTCGAATGTTTTGAATTTTTTTGTTTTTTTTTGTTTGACAGTTCAGTGTTTCACTTATCACCGGAAAGAAATTCTAACGCTCCAATTTTGAACGGAAATTTAATCTTTAAATTCGTTTCCTCAAAAAACAGTAACAATTTTAGAAAAAAAAATCTTGTCTCATTAATTATTTATCATGTCAAATCAATTTTGGAACCGTTTCAAAGTTTTTGAAACGGTTCCAAAATAGACCGGCCTTATTTAGCACTACCACCTGTCAGACTTAATTGTAAATACGAAATACCACAGTTTTAAATTAATTATTATTAATTGACTGTAGTAAATGAAATAAAAAAATACTATTATAAGATATTGGGATTTCATAAATATTTATTTATGAGAATGTGTAAGAAAATCAAGAATTGAGGATTTCATTCAGTGTGTTTTGCAGAATTATCTCCCTTGAGATTCGCTCTTCATAAATCAAAACCGACTAAAAACAAAGATGTTTAAAATGTCATCCATAGAAAGTTAAAACTTTTTCTCTTTTGTTGCAGGGCATCAAGGAAAAGAAATCAGACGAAAGAAGATGGTATGGAGTTTTGTTTTTGTTTTTATACATACTGTGCAGACATACTCACAAATTTTCTGAATGAATATAGAAAATTATGCAAATTGAAGTAGTAACAAATCGACTTCTTGCAATATAAAATAAAAATATTACTAATTTTTAATCGATGTTTTTTCGCTTATTTGAAATCTTGAACAAAGAAAAATCAACGAATGTTCCTTTAAATAAAGTTTCAGAAAAGTAAAGATTTTTTTTAATAAAGAGAATTACACTGCGATGAAAGATGACTAAAAAATAGGACGCTAATCAGCCGTTTTAGCAACAGTAAAAGAAATGAAAATCGATTTCAATCAATAAAATTTGGTATCTTCATAAATTCGCTGAAAAAACAGTATAGTATGAAAAAAAAAAAACCCAAACTTAATGAAAACAGTTTTCTCGTTAAAATTTTTTATAACTTTTAAGAAGTAAGATTAAAGTATCTTAATATTTTTCATTTGAGTAATCACTAAATTTTTACCGGTATTTTTCGGTGAAATGTATATAGGTACCACTAAATCTCTGAAAAAACAGCATAGTCTGAAGAAAAAAGACTCCAGACTGAATAAAAACGAAGCTTTTTCCCATCAAAATGTTTGTTATTATTAACTATTTTTAGTTATTTTTTTAAAAAATTTAAATCTTTGTTAAAAATGTTGGTAAAAAAATATCTTGTTTTAATTTTAGTTGATGGATAGCAAATCGTTATGAGAGTTTACAAAAGAAAATGTAATATTACATAACTTAGTTTTTTCCAGTGAAAAACATTGAGGTACCTCCTTTTCGGCACAAATTTTCGATACCTCATTTTAAAATGAAATTTTTAATCTTGAAGATTTCATTTTAGATTTAATAAGCTTAATGATTAAATTTATTATTTCCATTAAGTAAAAAATTCTGGTGCATTTCAGATAGAAATTATATAGATTGTAAAGTTACATTTAATTTCGATTTCTTAAATTTTTTAAAAATTGCCTATTTTCTTAATTTTAAGTAGGTACCTCCACCCATTTCCAATACCTAAATTTAAATTTAAATTTCAGAAATAAATAAGTTATCTTCAAGCTTTAAAATTAATTTTAATTGAAAGCCAAGGGATTAAATTTTAATTTTAGTAAAGAAAATACAGTGGTGTATTTTAAACCGAAATTATATTGATTTTAATCTAATTTTTTTCTGATTTGAAAAAATTTAAATTACCTCCCATTTTTGATTGATCGACACATTACATAAACAGTAGCCAAATTTCTGTTTTAAAAAACCTTGCAAAAATAAAATATACCTTGCTGACACGTCATTTAAGTCAATTTTTAAAATTCAAATTTTTCTTTATCTGATTTCAATCAAGTAATAATTGCTTACTGCCAAAAATTTACAATAAAAAATTGTAACTCCGGTAGTCCTCTTTTATCTACATTATCGGGCTGACAACAGATTTATGACAACTGGAAAGCTAAAAGGGGTAACGACCAAATGTGCCAAAATTTTGATTATTTTACAACAAAAAATTTTCAAATTTTAATTTCCTTTTTTTTTGGTTTTTAACTAAATAGTAAAATTAAAAATTTAACTTAATATTTCAACAATTATATAATATTTTTAAAATTTTTAGTTTAGATTTATAGCCAGACATTTGAATATGCTTTCTGAATAAATAAAAATAGAAAAATTTAAATTTCTTTTAAAATAATTTTAATTTAATAAAAAAGAATGAAATTAAAATAACTGAACTGAGTTATATTATGTTATTTATTAATATTTTTATTATGTATTTTTCATATTAAGTTATCATTAAGTTTAAGGCATGGTAAAAATATCTAATTTAATTTTTATTGAAACATATTATGACTCCTATGGAACATCGTACTTAATCAAAATAAACAAATTTATGCACAAAAATTTTTTTAAAATTATTTTAAAATATTTCTGGAAAATGATTTTTATTAAACATTTAATTTTAGATAATCATCAATTCTTAACTAAAAATAATTAAGACAGTCATTCTATAAAAGATTTGTAAAATATTTATAATGCTTTATGAATTATTTAATAATTATAATAATAATAATAATAAAAACTAAAAACAATTGTTTCAAAATATTATTAGTAATCAAAAAATTTTTTTCTTCAGACTATAATGTCCTTAATAATTATTATTTATTCCGGCAATTAAAAGCTTATCAAATTAACTTATATGAGAGTTTTATTGCATTTTTTATTTTACACTTTGGAGCAGATTTTTGGTGAGAGTTGTGTACTTTAAAATAAAAAACATAGATGATTTATATTCCCTAATCAGTCCTGTGTTTAACTAATAAAAATATTTTTTTCAACTAATTAAAATTTGATGGATTTATGTGGAGGTGGGTAACAGTTCACTAAGATTTTTTAAAAATTAATAATTTCAAAAATAATTTTATTCATTTGTGAATGAGTACTGAAAGTTTCATTAAATTCTGACAATTATTTGATTTTTGTGAGAATTTCCAAATTAATGTGTTTGTCACCGAGAAAAAAAGTGGGTGATGTCATCATTATGGTTTCTATTGGAAAACATTCGTAAATTTTTTTTTAACCGCTAACTCAAAACAAAATTTTCTGATAAAATTTCGAAAATGTTAGAAGGGATTAAAAAATTTAAAAAAAAAAATTAAAAATTACTTTGATCTTTCCTCTTAATAATGATATAAACATTTTGATGGAAAAAGTCTGTTTTATTAAGTTTGGGATTTTTTTTATTCATACTATGCTATTTTTATGCTATTTTATTTTTAACAAATTTTGTGGAGGTACCTGATTTTAAGAAATTTGTAAATTTTAAAAATATTTCTAGAGATTTCTGACATTTTATTTTAGTAAAATTAGAAAATTGAAAGTTAAATTAAGCTGATTTGAAACAAATATGACTTATTTATAGCATAAAAAAGTAATATACAATAAATTATTAACGATTGCTCGTGTTCATCTGATCGAATGTTTGACAAACTGTTGACTGATTAGGCAATGACAGGTTCTACGCATGACCAAAGACAACAATTTTCTTAAATCTAATTGAAGAGACAAACTCTTCAATTATGTAACCCTTTCATAATAATGGCAATTTCAGTCTACCATAAAATAAGGTAAAAATAAAATAAATTAAAAATTGTTTTAAAAATAGGGAAGTGTTAACTACGTTTATTAATCTTTGCAATTTTGGACTCATAAATTTTGTTTCCACTTAATTACTATATCACATCCAATAAAAACCCAAATACAGAATTTTACACGATTTTATACTATTATAAATTATTATAATTAAAATGTAAAGAAAAATGAAAAAATTCTTGTAAAAATTCATTATTCATCAGAAAAATTTTATTTCTTCAGACAACAATGTCCTTAATATTACTTATTTACAAAAACAATTTAAAGCTTTTCTAATTAAATAATGTTATAGTTTTATTGGATTCATTATTTTTCAATTCAGAGCAGATTTTCAGTTAAATAGTACAAATTTGAAAAAAAAAAAAATGATTTACAATCTACAATGACTCCTACTTTTAACAAAATAATTTCAACAAATAAGAAGGTTCTGTGCGAAATTTAATGAAATTTAAAAAAAAAAAACTTTTTTACCAATATTTTCTAAAAAAGCATTTAAAAAATAATGAAATTATTATTTTAGAAAATCTTACTATAAATATATATATATATATATATATATATATGTATATTTTTTTTTACATTTGTTACCCCCACACACAATTTTAAGAAATACTTGTATTCTGAATTTTATGCTATAAACAAGTAATACCTGTTTCAAATCAGATTTATTTAAATTTAAATGTTTTAATTTTCTTTCAATAACATTTCACAGGTGTTTAATGTTTTAATTGAAAACATTCAAAAGTTGAGTTTCAAATCAGTATAATTTCTGTTTGTAATACTCTGGTGTAATTACACCAGAATAATTTACTTACTAGAAATAGTAAATTTAATCTTTAGCTTTCAATTAAAGCTAATAGGAAAGATTCAAGAAAATCCTTTTTAAAAATTAATTTTAAAATTTAGGTATTGAAAATGAGTGGGGGTACTTAGAAAAATGTAATATGAAACGCATTTTTTCCAGTCAAAAAACCTTAATGCAAAAATAAAATATTGATCTGATTTTAATGAAACTTTCAGTACTTATTCACAAATGAATAAAACTATTTTTGAAACCATTATTTTTATAAAATCTTGGTAAAAATATTTTTTAGTCTTTTGCACTCTTCTGTGTAAGTTCACGAAATTTCAAGAAATTAAATCTGCTCCAAAGAATAAAATAAAAAACGTGCAATAAAATTATGCCATTTTTTATTCAGGTGAGCTCATAGTTTAAAGATAAACAAAATTTTAATGAATAATGAATTTTTGCAAGAATTATTTTCATTTTTCATTTTTCAATTATAATAATTTATAAAATTTCAAAAATCTCTTAAAGTTTCTTCCAATCACTGTCTGTATTAGCTTATTAAGTGATGACTATATTTACTCATTGAAAATTGAAAAGCTTACTACAAATCTTCATGCACCAAGAGTTTTAAAATAATTTAATTTTTTTTTTGTGTGTGTGTGTGTGTGTGTAGAAATCTTTTTTGTTAAATATGATGTTTCATATGTGACATTTTTGATTGAATGGTCAATGGTATCTCAGGTTTCAAAATTTTTCAAAAAAATTGAAAATGTTTTTATTTTAGTTTCAATTGAATTTTTCAAAATAAAACTTTGTAACAAATTTGGCAAATTATCGTGTATGGTCATTTTTATCTAAGGTTTAGAAATGCCTAAATGACCATTTAAAAAGTTCTATTTTAATTAAATTTTTAAATTAAGAAAATTTTATATTTTGAATTTTATTTTTTCAGAAATATACATTTTGATGAGACTTTCTGAAAAAATAAAATTCAAAATATAAAATTTTCTTAATTTAAAAATTTAATTAAAATAGAACCTTTTTTGATGGTCATTTAACTAAAGTAACTAAAATTCAATAAAATATTAGACAACCGCTGAAAATGTGTTATTTTTAAAATTACTAAGTAGTAAAAAACCAAAAAGAAAAGACTCTTAAGTTTCATCAATTTATGCCAATTCTGGTCAACTGTACTTATCTTGTCAACACATCAGAAATATAAGAATATATTGAAATGAAAAATATTGAATGAAAAAGCTCTTTTGAAGCTTTCATTTTAGCTTTTAATTGAAAGCTAATTGATTAAATTTACTATTTCCATTAAGCAAAATACTTTGTAGTGTATTTTTCAAACAGGAATTGGAATCGATTTTTTTTCCTAAAATAGCTGATTAGCACCCCTTTTAGCTATCTTTTATCGCAATGTAATATTCTTTTTTTAAAAATCTTACAAAAATAGAATGTACTTTTCTGAAACTTTATTTAATGAATGTTAGTTAAATTAAAATATGATTAATCTGATTTGAAACAATTATTATTTACTTTAAGGTAAAAAAAAACAGAAAAATTGATTTTAAAATGAACAGTAGCAGTGATTTACACCTTTCTACACCTGATAAGCACTTGTCAAGTTATTTACATGTTCATTGCTGTCAATGGAGACTTTATCTCTTAAAACAATTTAAGAAAATGACAAGTGAACACTTTTTTATATAATTTTAATCTTAAAATTGTTGAAAATATTCTCCATAATTTAATTTTAAGAACGTTAACTTTAAATTTATATAGTCCTCAATCTTATTTCCAAATAATGTTTGTGTATGGCTATCCATGCTTTTGAATGGGCATATTTTATTAGTGTGTGATGAATTGTATTAAACTTTTAAATTTTTGCTTTGTAAATATAGCCTTCACTTAAGAACTTAACAACCTAATGCAAACAAAGTTTTTAATTTTTAAAAATCTTTTAAACTATAATTTAAAAAATAAAAATAATTCTTGTAAAAATTAAATATTGAGCACAATTTCTCTTTTCTTCAGACAATAATGGTCTTAATATATTTTGAATAAGTCCTGAAAGTTCCATTAAAATACAACAATTATTTGAGTTTTTAAAATCAAATAAATTTTCAAATTAATGTGTTTTTCACTGGAAGCAAATGTCCTAAAATTCCTATAGTCAGATCCTATTTGACCAAAAATTATTTCTTGAATATTATTGAAATATATTTTATAAGATTCAAGATGAATTTTTTATATTCATAATTGTGTGCATAATTTTTGTAACTAAAAAATACATATTTGCAAAGATCTGAGACATTTTTTCAGTATGTTTTCATTTTTAATTTTTTTACTGAAATGTCTTCTGAGATTCTTTCTCATTAACTAAAAAAATTTGAAAAACACCCCAAATTAAAAAGTGCGCATGTAAAAAATGCAACCATGAAGCAGACCCTTAAAATAATATTTTCACAAATCTTTCTGATAAAACAACCTACTCATTAATAAATAAGTACTAAAAATTTAATTTGTAGGAATATTAATCCATAACCCAATAACTGAAAAAAAGAAAAAACATCAAACCCAAATCAGTTAGAAAAATTATAGACCTAATCAGAGAAGAGAAAAAGATGAAATTCCAAATAAGTAAACCAGGACAAAGGAGAAGTCTGAAAAATTTGAACAAATGAAAATCGAAATGAATTCTACACCCTCAACAAGTTGGCAGAACTTAAAAGAAAAAGTTCACAATGGAAAAGAATTATGTTTACACAATAAAAGGATATAAAAATTTAGTAAAAGTCATAACACTAACACACACAACTATGGTATGCAAAGTTCTTCAATGGATTTGCTGTGGGCTAAAAGCAAATTTTAATGAACTTTTGCTACTGCTAACAGACTTATGTCCAGGTGTTTTCTGTTTCCAAGAAACCTTTTTAAAACAAAATTATATATATATATATATATATATATATATAGTCATCCACAGACATCTGTTTTGCTGTATCACAGCTCAACAGTACGGTTAGACATCCGATTGCTTTTTACCCAGGATTGAAACTCATCCGAATTGGCGTTAGACGGTGATTCTACCTCTGAGCTATGGGTGCTCGGTAGAAGGAGGCAGACTTTTAGCGTGTGATATATCATGTATACACACGCCACTAGCTGAGAGTGTTCTAATTCACTACTGAATGAACGATGCATAGATGCTAGAGTAGCTACTGTTTTTTCTAAATCTACCATTCTTCCAGAGTGCTCAATCAGGATGTGAGAGTGTAAGTAGTCATCTGCAGACAGATTTATTTCACTGTATCATACCTCATCAATACGGTTAGACACCTGATTGCTTTTTACCCAGAATTGAAACCTGACCGAATTAGCGTCAGTCGGCGATTCTACCTCTGAGTTATGGGCGCTCAGTAGAGGGAGACAGACTTTTAGCGTGTGATATATCATGTATACACATGCCAATAGCTGAGTGTTCTAGCTCATTACTGAATGAACGATGCGTAGATGCTAGAGTATAAATATATATATATATATATATAGGAGCAGGACAAAAGGCCTGTGGAGGAACTTCAATCCTCATTTAAAAAAAACATCCCCCCACCCGAGTCAAATTAATGTAATTACAAATTTTTAGGCAGTTACTGTTTGACCAACCTTGCATAAAATTTTTAATGTATGCTTGAAGATTCCACTAAAATTTCCATAAATAAAGATGAGCTCCAAAGTGTGATAAGACCAAGTACCCAGGCCTTTTATTTTATTAGGAGACTTTAATAGCCACAACACTGCATGGGAAAATAAAGTTGGAACTAAAGGAAAAACGATAGTGAGACTTATAAATAAAAATGACTTGTGTCTATTAAAGAAAGGGAAGCATACATATATAAGCCTTTTATCAGGAACATTTTCAACCAACGATCTGACTATATACAACCCAGCATACTTAGATTTTCTTGGAATATATAAAATCCTCCTGGAAAACATTGAACCAAGGAGTGAAAATATACCCTGCTGGAAAATAAAAAAAAAGCCAATTGGGACAAATTCAAAGGACATTTTAAAGAAAATTTAACAAAACAATATAGATTCAGCAGATCACTTTACAGAGCTTCTAATAATCACAGTAGCAAAAAAATATATCTTCAAAAATTCAACATCAAATAGAAGAAACAGATCCTGGTTCAATAATAAATACTTGCAAGCCATAAAATTACGAAAAGCATCTCTACAAAAATTTAATAAAGAATCTACAACAGTAAACTTAAACAATTACCTGTTATATCAAACAATAACTCATAGAGCAGTGAAAAAAGCCAAAATATATCAACAAACTAAGAACCTTAAAAAAAAACAAAATCTTTAGAAACATAGCTGTGAAATACCAAACAACAGAAGTTAAGCAACTTTTCAAAAGTAACTATATAATATTGAACAAAAATGACATAGCAGATACATTAGCTGAAACTATTTAACAAATTTCTTCAAGTAAAAATGGAAAGTAAAAATTCCTTGTCCTAAAACAAAGTACAGAAAAATACAAACTCAATTTTACATCTAACAATACAGAAAGCTACAATAACCCATTGAGTTTAACAGAATTGAAATCATTCATAAAAAGATGCCATAACACAGCTGTTAGACCTGATGATGTCTACTACAAGCTCTTATGACAATTACCAGAAGAATCCTTAAAACTTCTAAAAATATTTGGATAAGTGGAAGTTTCTTGGATATTTGGAAAAAAAAAATCTATTATAATACCAGTTCCAAAGCCTGCAAAACACAACTCTGACTCAGAATACTACAGATCTATTTCATTGACCAGGTGATAAATGGCAGATTGATCTGGCACTTGGAGAAAAATAAACTAATCATGGACCTAGAATGTTGTTTCAGAAAGAAAAGAAGCACACTGAACCACTTAATTCATTTATAATCAGCTATAATAGATGCATTTGTTTGAAAAGAGCACTTTACAGCAGTCTTTTTTAACCTGAAGAAAGCTTATGATACTACATGGTAATATAGAATCTGTGTGTTCTTGGCCTGAAAGACAGACTAGCAAAATTCATTAGCAGAAAATTCAAAGTCTGGGTGGGATCAAGTCTAACTTAAAACAAGAAAAAGGAGTGCCCAGTGACACTGTTCAGTATAAAAATAAATAATATAATCAAAAACTTAACCTACAGAGCAGAACTTTTGTCTGTAGATGATTTCTTCATATTTTTTTTTACAAATCTAAACAAATGCATTCCATAGAAACAAAATTACAGCAGTACCTTAATAAAGTTAACAACTGAAAATGGCTTCAGGTTTTCTAAAATAAAATCTAAATGTATGCACTTCTGTTAAAAGAGAAAACTATACACTGATCCTACTCTAAGACAAGAGACTGAAATACCAGTTGTAGATCAAAATAAGTTCTTAGGAACAATTTTTGATAAAAGCCTTACTTTTATCCAGCATCTGAAATATCTCAAGAAAAAGTGTAGCAAAGCAACACAGCTCCCTCATGTGTTGGCTCATACTGATTGATGAGCAGACCAAAAAAAAGTAAATAGTTGGTGGGGGGATTTGTTTTTAATTTTATGAAATAGAAGAATGACTTTTTTTTTTTTAATCATCTCACCCCAAGTAAGGCATTCCACTGCCACTATTGCGCATGGGGATACATAGGGGAAGGTAAAGAGAAGGAGTGGTTAGACATAGGGAATGTCAGGAGGAAGGTGACAGATGAGTAAGGATAGCGAGGATGAGGGTTGGGCAGATGGGAAGAGTGTTTGATAGAATGGGAGCAGGTTAGTGTGTTAGAAGGTGTCTATTGACCTTACATTTAAACTCCTGGAGATTGTAGCCATCGGGGAAGCAATTGTGTGGAAGAGAATTCCACAGTCGGGAAGTGCGAGGAAAGAAACTGTTGGAGTAGAAGTTACAGCTGCATTTTATCGGTTTCACTGTAAAAGGGTGGGATTTAGTTAATAAGCTATTAAAAAAAAAAAATCTATTCAAACAACAAGGGAAAAGAGAGACAATCCAATAAAATGTAGTTACGAATAAAAATGTCTTTCTGTGAAGTGCAAAAAGGAAAACAGAACTACAGGGAAACCAAAAAGTGTTCTATATGTCACTTGACTTGTTTTATGGTAGCCTCAACATGATAAAAAACAAGATACAATGATACAGTTTCAGAACTTTATAGTAAATTGACTAAAATCTGTCAGTTCTATTACAAATTGTCCTCTTTTTATTCTTTTCTTTTTCTTCTCTACACCCTGACTTGGATGAGCTGGAAACATTGTCACTGCTTCTCGGTCAGCAACTCATGGTCAAATCCTTTGTCACAGACACCAAAATAATATAAACCCTTTCCACACACTGCCCACACCCAGTGGTGTAACTACCTTTAGTGGTCCAGTCCTCAGGGTCCCAGGTCAACCCTGTGCTAGTCAATGTAGAATTGGTAAATAGCAACAGACAATTCTCAACTGTGGTTGAAGAAAAAACATCTGACAGCCTAATTTGTAGGTGATTTATATAACAGCCTGGGAGATTCCGTTCTGCTATCCAGGCAAGTCTATTCTGTAGACTCTGATTTGCGAATGATCCCAGTGTGGATATTGTGCTCAATAAATATCAGCACAATATTCCACCCTGTAGTGAGTGAAGAGAGAGGGACATGTATTGAGTTACAGCCCTGTTTATTTTTGTCTGCCAACTGGATGCTAGTTGGAAACATCCTTGCGAAGGGGAGTCTCACATTCTTAATTGTTCAGTCAATAAACGACACTGGTCAGTCGGCTGTTGGTCACTGGCTGCTTTGATTCATACCCACTCTGCCCATGTGTTCCTTGAATGTTGTAGTAATCAAAGCACTGAGCTAAACTGTTGGAGGCTAATATAAGGGAAAAAATATCTTCACAAACACAAAAAAAAAATAAATGAAGGAATTGTTGGGTTAACCTTCAGTTTATGTAATTCTTGGTACAACAAAAATTAACCCTTCCCACATTAATCTCTATAGTAATGCTGAGCCTCATCAAAAATTCTGGAGCTAGGTTCAAAATTCTTCATAGTCAGGAGATCTGGTGGCATCTGACGTAGAGACCAGAGGCACTGATGCAAAAATTTTCCATGCAAGTCCTTGAGCTACCTGCTTATATGCACTTCAACTCAAAAACAGTATGGGGCTAGCACGTTCAGGGCATTTGGTGACTTCCAAATTTTCCCATTAATTTCAACAAGGGTTCTTTGTTTTCTATTTTCTGCACTGTTAATCAACTTTCTAAATTTGGAGTATTATTTACCTCCCTTAGGAGTAGTTACAGGAATTGCTTCTCCCCTTCAACTCCAACTTGCTTCACATCACATCTCATGCTGTCACTCTATACAGGTGGTGCTAAATTCTTCTTCCTATTACCCTTTAGGCATTCAACCTCGGCCTACTTCCCAAGGCAGGCACAATTTTCTTTGTTGTAATTTTTAAAGTGCGTATGCAAAATGGTAGAGTTTTATTTATTAATTTTAATTCTTTTCACTCCTTTCTATTTACTCAGACTTATCACTCTCCAGTGAAAATATGAACCAGACCACGATCCCACCTGTTAATAACAATATGTAATAATATATAGATTTTTTAAAGTGCATATGCAAAATGGTAGAGTTTTATTCATTAATTTTAATTCTTTTCACTCCTTTCTATTTACTCAGACTTATTACTCTCCAGTGAAAATATGAACCAGACCACGATCCCACCTGTTAATGACAAAACTTGTTTTTGTAACTTCTATCTTATCAAATTCAATGTTTAAGAAGAGTTTGTTCTTCACTTAAATTACCCATTTTGTTTTCATTTGGAATTATCTTTGTCCAATGAAAATATAAACCAGATCACTTATCTTAACATTAGGATTTGTTTACGTAACTTCTGTTTTATTATATATTTGACCCGCCAGAAAAGTTCATTCTCATTTAACCTTCGCTTAGTGTTTCCACTTTGTTTTCATCAGCAATAATATAACTCAGACCTATCTCTCTCCTCGTTAACAATATTTGTTTTCTTAAATTGTCAAGGAAGAGATCAAATTATTTCTAAATTTGTTTCACTGAATGCCAGATAGATAGAAGAAATAAACTTTGCTGCATTGCCCCAGTTTGTAAGGGCCAGAAAATTCAAATGGTCCCTTCTTCAATCACCGTCATCAGGGAAAATGTTTTCCACCCTCTCTATCTATCCATTTTCTGGCTTATACTTCATATTAAGATTAACCCTTTTATGACTTTTCCAGGTTATATTTAATATCAACCACCCAGTATCACATTGTGTCACATATTTTTCCGTATACAATTTGTAAATCTTCAGTAAATTATAAATTTTATAAACCTGTGCTATAAGGCTTTTACTGATCCTTGTAATGAAATGCCAGTGTTACGATTTTAAACCTGAACTTAATCTTTAAATCCTCGGTTAGGATTTGGAAAAAACTATATTATGTCATTATCTATCATGTCAAACCCCAACTTTCAAATTGAGTGCAATAACATGGTTCTAAAATCGACCAGCCTTATTGAGCCATGTTATGATCAGTGAAAATAAAAATCTAATCCCTTTTTTGTCTTTTATGAGGAATGATGAATCTGATTAAACAATTAAAAAAAAGACTTTTAAAAACTGCTGATAATTTAAAAAATCACCATGCCTGAATGTCACAAGTCAACTACAGTAGTTCACAACTGTAATAAATCTATATGAAATTTTTAAGACCTGCAAGTTTTTTTGGTTGAAAATCTTGTTTTTCTGCCATTAGTGTGGGACCATAAAATTTTAAAAGACATTTGAGTGTCTGTCTACATTGATTTAGAAAGTCTTTCAAAAATCAGATAATTGTTGGGTTTTAATGAAACTGTCGAGAGTTACTCAGAAATTAATTTTTTTTTATAATCATATCGCCCCAAGCAAGGCATTTTGCTGCCACTGTTTTGCAGAGGGTTACATAAGATGAAAGTTATGAGAAAGAGTGACAGGTTATAAGGGGTGTCAGGAAGTGGATAAGAGAAGGATGAGAATACTGATGAGAGTGGAGTGGACAGACAAAGAAGCATGAGAGAGAGGATGCAGGTCAGTGAGATAGGAGATGACTATTGACTTTCCATTTAAATTCTTGGAGTTTGTAGCTGTCGGGAAAGCAAGTAAATGGAAGGGAATTTCACAGGCAGAAAGTGTCAGAAAAGTAAAGAGTAGAATTTATTGGTTTCACAGTAAAAGGGTGGAATCTAGTTGCTAATCTTGTGGCTCGAGTAAATTTATACACAGGGGGCACCAGTGAGCTAAGTTCACCGGCACAGACGCTGTGAAAGGATTTGTAGAAGAGATACAGAGAAGCCACATTGTGCCGGTGAGAAAGTGACTGTATCCAAACTGCCAAGTCAGGATCTATCAATTAATGAAAATTTAAAAAATTTTTTTTTTAGATAATTTTGGTAAAAATAGGTATTTTTAAAAATTTATTTCATTTGTAGCACCTTTTAAATAAAATTATTTTTATCTTAAAAACACCAGCCATACATTTAAAAAAAAAATATGTGGACAATACATTTTTTGAGTAAAAAAAGCCAGGAACACATTTTATAGCCAAATGACAATCAATATAACACTAAAAAATGAATAAAAACACATTTTTATTGTAAGATCATCTTAATACATTTTTTAAGAAATTGCCAACAATACATCTACAAATTATATATCTAAAAACATACCTTTGCTCTAAAAATATGAAATAAAATATATCTAGTTGAACCAATTGCATGCAGAATATTAGATTTTGGCATTAATTAACCTGTAGAGGTTGATAGTTCACTAAACACACACTTACGCAATCATTTTGTCATAGACTATTTTGGACTAGTTGGAGTAGATAGACTAAACTATCGCCCGGTTCACACTCCACCCACATCTATTGAACAGGTGAAGAGGCTCATCCCTTGTTTCCTGTTTAGGATGCGGCTTCCGGTTTTCTCTTTTCCAATCTTTTTACTCTTACATAGCCCCCTGCACATCAGTGACGTTATTGCCTTGCTTGGGGTGATATGATTAAAAAAAAAAAACTAACGTAATGAAGACAAGTAGTAAAACAAAAACATATAAAGTAAATTCAGAACATATGAAAATATTAAAATACAAAAGAAAGTCAGTTAAGTGTCATATGTGATACACGCTTAGGCGATCATGTCTCGAAAGAGACATGACTGACTGGGCAGAAGATTATCCTGCAGTAGGTTGCCATTGCTTTCTGTGGTAGACTGGTTGTCAACCAAGGCTATAGAACCCAATCTGTCTTGCTATAAAGTACTGTCTAAAAAAGGACATTAATAGCAAGAATCATCAAAAATATCTGTTCAGTAATGTGTATAACCAAATTGTAAGTTTAAAATGATTCATTTTTATCCATGATGTATTATATATTTTCTTCTATAACATTTTTTTTCATTTTCCCCACAGGTTGCTGTTGAATGAATATGAAAGAAAATAATCAGTCTGGAGATTTGAATTCTCATTTTAAGATAATTTTCAAGGAAAATGTTATTAATGAACATTTTGTAGAAATTATCATAAAATCAAAAGATTGTTGGCTTTAAAATGTATATATTGGAGAGAAACCATTTTCTTGTGAAATATGCAGATATTTTTCAGATGAGCCACATTTCATTAGGCAAAAATAAACACCTTTTAGAGAAGTAATTTGCTTTAGGTTGCAAATAAACATTTTCATTGCTGTCATATTTCCTGAAACATGAGTACCAGTTCAGGTAAGAAGTCACATTGTTGCACAGTGTGTGGATCTTACTTTTCACAGAAGTGTGGTCTAATTTGCCATATGAGAATTCACACAGGTGAGAAACCGTTTTCTTGTGAAATATGTGGAACTTCTTTTTCCCAGAAGGCACATTTGGTGAAACATATTCGAGTACATACTGGTGAGAAGCCATTTTCATGTGAAATATGTGGAGCATCATTTTCATGTAAGTCACACTTAGTAGGACATACACGTACACACACTGGAGAGAAACCATACTCATGTGAAATATGTGGATCTTGCTTTTCAGATACTTCATCTTTAGCTAGGCATATAAGAAGGCACACTGGAGAGAAACCATATTCTTGCAAAATATGTGGATCCCACTTTTCAGAAAATTCATCTTTAGTTAGACATATGCGAACACATACTGGAGAGCAACCATATTCTTGCAGAATATGTGGATCTTGCTTTTCAGAAAATTCATCTTTAGTTATACATATGAGAATACACACTGGAGAAAAACCATTTTCTTGTGATGTTTGCAAAGCATCTTTTGCAAGAAAGTCATCTTTAGGAAATCATATGTACATACATACAGGAAAGTTACATTGTTGCACAGTGTGTGGTTCTTCCTTTTCAGTAAAGCCCTATCTAGTTGCACATATGCGAATACACACTGGAGAGAAACCATTTTCTTGTGAAATATGTGGATCTTCCTTTTCACTCAAGTCTCATTTGAAGAGACATATTCAAGTACACACTGGAGAGAAACCATTTTCTTGTGAGATATGTGGAGTTTGCTTTTCAGACAAGTCTCATTTGAAGAGACATATTCAAATACACACTGGAGAGAAGCCGTATTGTTGCAAAATATGTGGATCATCATTTTCACAGAGTTCACATCTGATGACACATAAGAAAACTCATACTAGAGAGTAACCATATTCTTTTAAAATGTGTATACTCATTTTTTTCAAGGAAATCAACTTTATTAAAACATGCAAATCCATGCTGATGAGAAACAATTGTGAAATTTTTAAAACTTTTCACAGTTGTCACATTTAATGTGATATATGACAACACATCAAAGAAAAACACTTTAAGATCATATGTTGATTTCATATACATCGCCTGTTCAACTACACATATGAACACACATACTCACACTGGAGAGTAAACTTTTAGCACCTTTTCCATAGCAACAGTCCTGATATTTCAAAGGAAGACATCTATTTGTCTATATTTCTGAGATGAGGTAGCATTTACATTATTTGGATTATTGTCCTCATCTTTGTTGCCATTTGTACGACGTTTCAGCCATTGTATGCTCAGGCCTTCTTCAGGTGCTAGGAATTTCAAACCAAACCCTTTATTACAATCACTGGGGTATATCATCAAAGATTGGAAGTTATGAGTTATCTCCCTCTAACCCTGCAAGTTACTTGTTCACTAGTGCTGTAGCCTTGTATTGAACTCTTTGGGTCAAGTATCCACTGGGCCATATGTCACAAGAAGGACAAGAACAACTGGAATTTTGGGACTTATAAAGCTAATGTCCAGCAACCCTCTTTTTTTTTTTATCAGAGTTCATATTGCAATTTTTGATGTTAATGGTTTTCTCTAGTATTTTTTACTGGAGCTCATATTGCAATTTTTTGACACTAATAGTTTTCATATTTTGTTCATCTCTATGCTTGGTCAGCTTAGGAGATTTTTGAAGCCTAGCATATGTGCTGATTCCTTAAGTTTATGCAACAAATATGAGGACAATAATCCATATAATATAAATACTGTTAAAATATCTATGCCAAACAATTTTTTCTCTGGACAATGTGTGATAACTTGGCTGCATGGAATAAAACGGACATAATGTTATGAATTGATTCTAATTATGTATCCTAAACTTCCTTAATTTACACTACACCAATGAATTAGATAATAGCCTTTTAGATTATATTATTATTAAGTGAAAACTATATTTACAAATCATAAATGGTGAAGCTTAACACTAATCTTTAAACACCAACAGTTTTAAAAGAATTTTGAATGTTGTTTGTTTATATAAAAATGGCTTTTCATTTATATAACCATACATGACATCATTTATCAGAAAATAATGACTATAGTAAATTTAAAGTCGATATTCCAAAAATTAGATTGTAGTTAATATTTTAAAAAGTTTTTAAGTTTACTGAGTACTTAAAAATTAGAAAAAAGGGGCTCATGTTATTTTCTAAGCTTTACAGATAAAGTCTGTGGAACAATCACTTTGTTATCACTTGTCAATATGACTACTATTGGTTAAAAACGGTTTGGTTTAAAAATGAAATTTCCTCGAAGTTCAACTTGTTAGATATTGTATTCTTTGGTAATATAACCTTTTCATTTTATAAAGAACAAATTCTATCTTGTGTGAGGATTTCTTTTTATTTTATGCCTCTTTACATTATGTCAGTCATTTAAGTGCCATACGTGAAACACACTTGAGCGATCATGTCTTGAAAGAGACATGACTGACTGGGCAGAAGATTATCCCGCAGTAGGTTGCCATTGCTTTCTGCAGTAGACTGGTTGCCAACCAAGGCTATAGAATCTAATGTTTTATTATTTAACCCATAACTGGAGTGAAGTGACAGATTAATACCTTTCCCAAGGGTATTTGTGTGTAAACGAATGCAGTAATGAATTCAACTGGAATTCGAGCTCTGCTCCCCGATTTCTCATTCTGAGCCGATATCCACTGCACCACATTGCACATTTTATGTCACTCTTCCAGTAACCTAACTTTTGGGTGCTAGCTATAGATATAAAATCTTTTTTCACTCATCACCTCTCATTTTTTAGATATACAGGTACATGCATTAATGACTACCAGATGTGTCCTTTTTAAAATATTGTTTTTTCATTTCAAATTTTAAGAATTGTTTTCTTTTAAAAAAAAAAAAAAAAAAGACTTGTATTGCTGAGGTGGCAGCATTATACCCAAAATATGTGCTAAGTATTTAAAGCACAGTATCTGTGCTAAGGGATATTAATACAATAAGACAAATAATAGAAGAGAGGAAGGGTTAAGTCATTAGAGTCACAGAGAGCACAGTCCGATACTAATCATCAATGGCACTCCGAAATCCCAGACTGTTATTAGTCTTATTTTTATAGCTACCTCAGTCCACAGACCATTGAGAGAGTGTTAGTTGCTCTACAACACTGATATAAAATAAGAACTATACTTGACACTGCAGGCTAATTTTCCTAACATCAAAAATGAAATACTTGTTAAACTCGAATGCCCAGTACATATGGACGTTAGTGTGTGTGTGTGTATATATATATATATATATATATATATATATGAGCAATGTTGATTTCAATCTTTTTGGGAGCTGAATACATATGTCTTCAGTCATCTCTAAACACTAAGGATAGATCAACAAGGAAAATTCATTCTGTTCAATTACTCCTTAACTGAGACTGTGAAATTGTAAACCAGGACAAATCCTAGGCCCCTACACATTTGTTGTAAACCCTGTTTCAATGGACTAACTGCATAGCTTCATGCCAATAATGTAGCTTTCAACTTTGTTGCACTTTTCAGACCATCAGGGCAGCAAAGCCATGTAGATAATTGGTTGATCACATTAACAATATATGAAACATACAAAAAAAAAAAAAAATTGCATCTAACTGGAATCATTTTAAGCAAAAGTTTAAACATTTTAACATGATACCCAATATTGTTTTTGTTAATCTCTCAAAATTTTCAGCAAAACCAAGTAAATTTTCTCCATGATAGTGTTAAGCAATTTTGATTTAAATTTCATTAAAAGAAATACAGTATTTGTCTATACTCCTTGGATGAGGCAGTATTTTACATTATTCGGACTGTTGTCCTCATCTTTATTGCCAGGTTTACTATGTTTCAGACATTATATGCTTCAGCCTTCTTCAGATGCTAAGAATTTCAAACAGAACCCTTTATTTAATCACAAGGAAGAATGATATACCCCAGTGATTAAAATAAAGTGTTCAGTTCAAAATTCCTAGCACCTGAAAAAGGCAGGAGTGTACATTAGATAAAACATTGTAAACATGGCAATAAAGATCTGGACAACAGTCCAAACAATGTAAATAATTAAAAAAAAAAGGCATGGTCTAACAGTGGACGACATGAAACCAAGCTCTCCACTCATTCTGAAGATGAGATTCTGATCTCGAAATATTAATGAATAATAAATAGGTAATACTCAACACCTTTACCTTCCTTTATTATACTAAACGCATTGTGATAGCTTTCAAATACCTACCCATGCATTTTATATACACAATGCTTTAAGCAAATTAAAAAACTTTCCAATAAAAAAAATCTATTATTCCAGAGATTTTATTAAATATATCAATAAAAAAAATAAATCATCTAATTTTAAGATTTTTTATATAAAATCTGATAACATTCTCATAATTTGTACTTTAAAATCATCCCAAAGTCTAGCGTATAATAAAGTATTCCAATGCTCTGTTAAGACAATCAGAATTACCAAGTGTTATCTCAATTGTTTGTGGCAACATAGCAGTGATATATTCTTTTAAAAAATGTTTTATCATCAATAAATTTTTAACACTGATTTATTGAGCTGTAACATATATTGAAATATTAATATTCAATATTTGGAAAGAAAAAAACTATATTTACCAGCATGACAACATAGCAGTGATATATTCTTTTAAAAAATGTTTTATCATCAATAAATTTTTAACAAACTGATTCATTGAGCTGTGACATATATTGAAACATTAATATTCAATATTTGGAAAGAAAAAAAACTGTATATTTACCAGCATGACAACATAGCAGTGATATATTCTTTTAAATGTTTTCAATAAATTTTTTACAAACTGATTCTTTGAGCTGTGACATATATTGAAACATTAATATTCAATATTTGGAAAGAAAAAAAACTGTATATTTACAAAAATGTATAAAAATTCTCTCTTTTGTACTTAGCTTC
The DNA here is from genome assembly GCA_037127315.1 of Ascarosepion bandense. Classification (NCBI taxonomy): domain Eukaryota; kingdom Metazoa; phylum Mollusca; class Cephalopoda; order Sepiida; family Sepiidae; genus Ascarosepion; species Ascarosepion bandense. Next base: position 153,399 of record JBBBDQ010001519.1, on the reverse strand, counting down.
ATCACTCAATCATTTTGTTGAATTAATAAATTAAATCATATTCCTTAAAAATATCAGAACACTTCACTTTTCTTAGAATCGTAAGAAAATTGATTCATATTGTAAATTTTTGCTGACTGATTTTCAAAAGAATTTAAAATAGGTTTGGTTCTTAAATTTTTTTTTAGGTATGTGAACTACATTTTTGACTGGAGGACATAGAGAATCATTAGCGTTTGACAAAAAAACAGATGTCAAAATTGCAGTTAGACTTCAAATAACATCTTCAGGGTGATGTTATTCCTAGAATTCTCCCAAACTGTCCCTCATATTTATCTTCATTGACCACTCTAGGCAAATTCTGTCCTTAAAATGCTTTAAATATTACTGATGACTTAGCATATAAAAAGCAAAAGAAATTTCATAATGTTGATGATGTAGAAGGCAAATTAAATTTTCTTGATAGAAATTACTGGACTTGTTAGGAAGCAAGAAACATGCAGCATCATCAAATCCTCATATCCAATAATTAATCTGTCTTGTAATTGAATCTGATTTTGCTGTACATGTGTTTTGTGGAAATGAATACAGTAGGGCACTATAAGCTTCCTAAAAATGTAACTGATCAAAATACTCTTGAAATTCTGATAGAAAACATGAAGAAAATTGATGCAGAACAACAGCAAACCAAACTTCCAAATATAAAAATTGGTAATGTCATTGCTACTAGTGGTGCTTGAAGAATCAAACAAATATTTTAGTTCAATCAAATTTATGAGCAGCTAAATTTAACGACACTGAATAAGCTTGATTATTCAACAGAAGCGATATTTTCTTCATTGTTATATAACTGCTTTCCTTGTTGGCTTACCTGACAACAGCAATGAATTTTTAACGTATAATAATTGGTTTAATATACTGATAGTGGATAAAAGCATTGGTTGGATCCAGTGCCTTGAATTGTGAGTTGGTGGCTGTAGGGGCAAACAAAAACTTAGAGAGTTAAGTTAAATGGGGATAACTCAAACATGGAATGAGAACAATCTACTCCAGTGATCAAAATAAATGTTTGTTTCAAAATTCTTGTCATCTGAAGAAGGTTATACAACAGTTGTCATGAATATGACAATAAAGAAGAGGACAAAAGTCTGAACAATGTAATACCTGATGTGTAAACTTTGCTGTTGCAAATCTTCACTGTACTTCAACACCATATGAACAGCACAACTGGGCCTCTTTGCAACTAAGTCTTCTCTGCTGGTTCAGATGTGGAGTCCATACGCGAACATGACACTTATATTGCGCATAGGCTGTTGCTATATGTAGATGACATTGGTTGTGACATTATGTCAATTTCTGATCAGTTTTGTGATGTTGATGTATTGTCCAATGTTGAAGTATAGTTATGATTTGTGACAAGATAGCTTTCTTTTTTTCTCTCCATATGAAATACTAACCACCAACTGCAGCTTTGAGGTATATCATCATTGTTCTTGACTGTTGAAAAAAAGGCATGCAACCTTGGGCTTCTGTGGTGAATGTCAGGAAAAAGTGTAGTTGCATTTTGACAGTTTTGAATAAAATATTGTATTTAATGAGAAAGAAATCAAATTAAAATTACTATTGTAAGGTATAAAAATTACATGAATATTTATTTCTCTTAAAACAAAATGATACTGGAGAGGGTTTTTGAAGATATTACCATCTGGTTAAAGACTACGTCTGGTTCAAGGACAATAAACTTCAAGTTTCTCCTGATCTGGTCAAATAACATCTCTGAAACTCTCCAACAGTATTTATATTTGATTTGATACAACATTCAGGATTACAAAACGAAGACAGAATAAGAAATAACAATGATACAGCTGCGAAACAACAGAAATAAAATATATATTCAAACAATAATATACAAAGTGATAAGATAAGGCATAAAATTAGTAAAGCAGGATAAGGAAATGTGGGAGTTGTCTCCCATTGACTGTTTTTCATAGTTTGTACAAAGTTAAAGAGTTTCTTTGATTGAAAGAAAGGAAAATGTTCAGTCCACATGTTGCATTAAGTTTTAGGTTAAAGAATAATTAACCTGACAGAAAGTCTAATAGTTCAAAGTAATATTTGTATGTGTGTGATTGCATTTAAGCGGAAAAAATGTTTGTGCGTGAGATTGTGCATACTTGTTGCGGGAAGTTCATGGGCCCAACACTATTTATTTCTTGTATAAAATACAAAAAATTGTGGCACAAAGCCGAAAAGGGGAGGGGTAGAGGTTGGTTCTCACTTAACTATACTATACCTAGCTAAACCCTATCATGACCCATTCACTCATTACAATTTGCACAATTATCACAAGAACCCATCCATCAACTCCCAATCCTTCATACACCACAATGCCACAAACTTACAAGGAACACCTAAAAAAGTGGGGAAATTAACCCATGATAATAAAAATGTATTTATATACAATATAATATAATATGTACAATGCTATGTACAATATAGTATAATATAAAACATTTAATGAAAAATGAAATGATGGGAGGGGGATGAACCCAAAAAACAAACTAAAAAATACAACAAATTTTGAACTAAAATAATAAACAATGTCAGTAAGACCCGCCCATCCCAGAAAAGAGTGGCCGCTGTATTCTGCCAAATGGCGAAATCAAGAAGCACACTCGCTAAGGGAGTGGGGAAGGGGGTAAAAAAATTAATGGAATGGGATAATAAAAGGCAGAACCAGCCAAGTTAAAAGGAGACCAAAACAAACTGGGGAGGGTTCCAGAGGAATCCACCCCAATGTAGCCAGCAGATCTAAAAGAGAAAATCAAGACTAGCCTTGTTCACACGAACCAGGCTTGCCACCTTTACCCAACTTTTGCTGAAGTCTGTCGAAGTCAAACGTTTCCAATCAGTTCTAATCCTTATTTTGAGCATCAGCTCAAAATATCGGATCAGATTCTGATGTGAAAGATGCTGACCTCGCAAGACTTCCTCCATTCGCGTCGTCCAAATCACCATTCGAGCCGTGTCTAGCAGCAACAGAAACACCATACACTTCATCCCAGAAAATGGGGGCAACACACTGTCGCAGGCAAAATGCACAATCAATGAGCACAAGTTCTTGCGGCACAATACATGCAGTCAACTTGCCAACATGGTCCCATAGAGGGCGAACCTATAAACAATGGTAGAAGGCATGTGAAGCCGTTTCTTCCACCCCAAGGTTGCAGCGTTCACAATCTGGCAAATCCACCAGGACCTATATGAAGGCCTTGTCATTTAGAGGTAACCGATTCCGAACCAGTCATCAGGTGAGCGAAAACTCAGAGTTGCTGAGATAATCACTACCTGTCGCCCAACACCAGAACGAGCGAAACTCATCCTCCGACAAGCGGAGTACATCACATAATGAATCCTTCACGACGCCCTCCACTAACCCACGATAGAAGACTCTCCTAGGCCGTGAAAGGTCACTGGACTGTGGAATGGTCCGCAGGGCTGCCAGATATTCGAGGAGAAAACTCGATTGCCCTTGAGTTTTACAGCACCACCTTGAGATGTGGGGAGTGATAGTAAGGCTAGGGAACATGTCCCTCACTATCCCCCTCAGCAATGAGTCTTCCAAAATCGCTCACCTGAGAAAAACCAACCTTGACGCAACCTTATGGCCTGTTGCATGAGGGACTGAAGTAGGGTCTTCACCATTTTGAGTGAAGGACCGTCTCTGGTGTCACGGGTTCCGGGCCCCTAAATAAACGACCATGATATAATACAGATGTGTTTGTTGTGTTGTCTTTTATCCATAAACATCCTCAGATAAAAATTAATGAAACATGGTGGCAGCGGTGGGATGAAAGGATATCCAAGCAAAGAACAGAAAATAAGGAATGTATTTCAAAAGACGAACCAAGATAAGTAGCATTTAATTGTTAATTATTCATGTTTAATTTGTAGGCACGTGGAGGAAAAAATGTTGGAGCTCGGCTTAGATGAAACAAACAGACCTGTGGCTGGCATAAGACCTCCACCACCCCTTTGCACGGAAAATAATTTATCGGCGAACTGGAAACTTTTTAAACTGAAATGGCATAATTATGCTATTATCATGTATCTGTTGAGACAGCCGGTACAGTACCAAACAGCACTTTTGCTTCATACGCTGGGAGACGAGGCATTGAAGGTGTATTATAGGTTTCAGTTCTTAACTCCTGAAGAGGAGAGAACACCTGATGAAATAGTTCAAGCGTTCAATAGATACTCTATAGAGGAAACAAGTGAAACATACGAACAGTACATTTTCCATACAAGAAAACAGGGGGAGTCAGAAACTGTTGAAGAATTTATTACGGCACTTCGGACGTTGGTGAAAACGTGTAATTTTTGTGACAATTGTGTTTCATCAGTACTGCGAGATCAGATAATTCTTGGAATACATAATCCCCACATACAAGCAGAATTACTGAAAATAAGACAATTAGATTGACTAAAATGCATAGACATATGTAAGCTGTCAGAAAACGCTACGCTACAGTCCAGAATCCTGAAACCTGAAGGAGTAAACAGAGTCGGGTTCAAACCCAAGAGAAAACCTTCAGCACAAAGTGACAGAGTGTGTAGGGCATGTACATTGCGACATGAACCGAGTAAAGAGTCATGTCCGGCATGTGGGAAAACATGTTTCAAATGTGGTGGGAAGAACCACTTTGCTGTGAAATGCAGATCATCGAGAAAAAAAAAATATTCGGACAGTCGAAACACAAGAGGGTTCTGACAATGGCAGTAGTAGTGGTTCGGACTATGGACATGTTGACAGTGTCACGATAAGGGAAAAGTCAATGCTGTAAGACAAGAAATAATAAAAGCAGAAATGTTGGTGAAAGGAAAGCCAGTTGTTTTTCAGCTTGATAGTGGCGCATCAGTCAATATATTGAATGAGAAGCATGTAATGGGACAAACACTTGAACACTCTAATAAGACTCTGGTGATGTGGAATGGGGCAGAGATTAACCCATTAGGGGATTGTCGGGTTAAAATGAAAAACCCCAAAAATGGACAGAAATATGCAGTAAAGTTTGTTATTGTAAAGGAGGATTTTCATTCACTACATGGGGCAAATGCAATTCAGAAGATGGCCCTCATCACAGTCAATAACGAAAGGTTCAAGATGGTTGCCAAAGTATCTCAATCAGATGAATTCAGCAGCCAGTATCTGGACATAATTATAACAGAATTCAATGATGTATTCAAGGAAGAACTGGGTCAGTTACTGGGAGAAGTACATTTGGAAGTGGATCCAAATATAACACCTCATGCAACATGGCCCATCAGGTATGGCATTCCCAGACCCCTATGACACGGATGTTGGTAACAGACACGTTTGTCGGTGTAGTATTGCGTCCTCTACACAGGATGGAGAATAGCAAATGCTCGATCACCTTCTTACGCTCTTTACAAAGTGGAAGTACTGACAACCGGTAAAGCACAATGAGAAAGACGTATGTAGCACACGCCTCAGCCAAACCCTTTAAGGACAAATTCCTTCGACGCCAAGTCTTGCCCAACGCGTCTACCTTTGCCAGTACTTCAAGTTCGTGGGTCCAACTGTCTGGGCTGATAACACCAGTCATTTTTATATTCATCCAAATTCTTCAACAGACTGGCGGGAAAAATTCCTGTTACTATTCTTGTAGTTGATTGGCTGCTGACGACCAATCAGCTATTGTTTAACAAGAAACTGTTCTGGAAAATTATAGTTTATGCAAATAATGTGGGTAAAGAAAAAACATCAAATGATAGTGAATACGTAGGCGTGTGTGTGTGTGTGTGTGTGCGTGTATAAGTGCGTATATATACAAGACTAAGAGCGAGGCATGCAGATTAAAAATATGCAGTTTTCACAATACTATACAGGCAAAAAAGATTTTAGGCTTCCAGTGAAGTGAATGGGTTTTGCCGAATTATCTCCCTTGATTTTTGCTATCCCAAAATCAAAACAGACGAACGAAACGAAGGAATTAAGTCAGGGAAAAATAGATTTTTCACCTCATGTTGCATGGCCTCAAGGAAGGGAAATCAAACGGTATGGCGTTTTTAGTTGTTTTTTTTTTATCATTGTCTTTGTTTTTCTACATAATATGCCAAGAAACACAAATAATTTGTGACAAATTATTTTCAGAACGAATACAGAAATTGTGCAAAAAACCCAATCAACCTGCATTTGAAAAGAATGAATGATCTTTTCTTTTTTAGTTTCACTCGCTTTAATTTTTAATTAAAAATGTATAAAATTTATTTATTTATTTTTATCTAATTTTATTAAAGGAAGAAAAGTGTAAAAATGACCGAAACTTTTTTAATGTGTAAAAATTGTAATTGGTTAAATTTTGAACTGTTTCTAATTTTAGATTAGAAACATTTGGGAAAACTTGGTGTATCAGTCGAAATTTACGGCCTCTTTCGTTTTCGTAAAATGCAAAAAAGAAAAAAAATCGAAGCTATGAATGGACCTCCAAAAATCGTGACATGATCGATGATTACGTATCAATAGGAATAAAAGTTTTTTGTGCCACATAATCTCAACAGGTCCTGTTTTAGGTTTTTTAAGTTTATGTCAAAAAGGTTCTTGAAATTGAAAACACCTTTCTTGTTGTCATGATTGAAAATCATAGGTTGCTGACGTTCGAATGTAATAATGCCATATTCAGTTATTCACTAAAAAAAAAGTGACGATACAGGATAAAAAAAAATCCCGAAACTTAATAATAAGAACAAAATTTTTTTTAACGATAAAATTGTTTTTATTCAAGTTAAGAGAAAAAAAAAGAACCAATGGATTTTTTTTCTGGTTTATTGATTTTTTTATTTTTATTTTCGTTTTAGTTTTTTTTTTAAATTCGTTCTACTTTTAATAATGTTCGAAAGTTTGGTTAAAAAATTTGTTTCTTTTCTTTTTGCCTTGCGTCAGCGGGTACCAAAAAGGAAATTTTAGCATTTTTTTTTTCGGTGATTTGGAAATTCTTGCAAAATTTAAATAATTGTTAGATTTTATAAAACATTCAGTATCTATATTTCAAAATAATTATTCATTGCATTCACTTATGCACAAATACCCTTGCAAAAGGTATTCCATCTCTTCCTTCCATTTATGAGTTAATTAACAGGACAGAATGGGTTCTATAGCCTTGGCTGGCAACCAGTCTACAGCAGAAAGCAATCTACTGTGGGATAATCTGCTCAGTCAGTCATGTCTCTTTCGAGACATGATCGCCCAAAGCGTGTATCACGTATGGCACTTAACTGACTGACCTCCAATAATTTGCTGAAAACAACCCCAAAAAAACAAAAACATCACAGTATGAAGAAAAACAAAGTTTTTCTGTCAAAAGTTTTTGTTTATGTTATTAGGACAGATAAATATTTTTTAATTATTTTTTTTTTTTAAATTAATCCTTTTTCACACATTTGAAATTTTGGTTAAAAAAATCTTAGTTTTGGTTTTGCATCAGCAGGTAATTAAATTATTACCAGAGTTTACTATGTATAATCATTACACAACATTTTTTTTCTCAGTGAAAAACACATTAATTTTGAATTTCTTGCAAAAATCAAATAATTGTCGGCTTTTAATAAAACTTTGAGGACTTGTATAAAAATATTTACACATAAATTCATGAAATTTCAAGAAATTAAATTTTTATGAAATAAAATTTTTTTTCTTAGTTAAATGCAAGACTGCTTAAAGAATGTAAATCGTCTGTTTTTACTTTTTTCAGTGCAATCTTATCGATTAAACCTTAAACTTTCTTTAGTTTCTTCAATTATGTTTACATACAGTCTCCGTAAAGCACTAGAACTGACATCAGGTTATCAACAAAACTACTGTTGAGTTAAAAACAATGATTTTCTGTGATATTTTGAACTTAAAGTAAATCATAGTTGTTTCTATTCAGCTTAATTATATTTGAAATCAGTTAATATTCCTTAAATAAAGTTTAAGAAAAGTATATTTTATTTTTGGAAGATTTTGTTAATAAATAAATTTTTAAAAAAAATATATATATATATTCCTTCCTGTCAGTTTAAGTTAGTTTTTTAAATTCAGCAATATATTTTGATTATTAGGAATATTAAATTTAATTAATTAGCTTGAAATTAAAACTATAAAAGCTTGAAAAAAGATTTTTTTTATTTTTAAAAATTCCAAATTAAAGTTTCAGAAAAGTATATTTTATTTTGAAATATTTTCAATATTTAAAAAAAAATTGGCTGTGTTGACAATTTTGTCAATATGGCCAATTTTAACAATATAAAAAATGATTCCAATCAATTTAAATTTTGTTTGAAATAGAGCAAAGTATTTTGCTTTTTGGAAATATTAAATTTAATCTATCAGCTTGAAATTAAAACTTAAAAGCTTCAAGAAAGATTTTTCATTTTTAAAAAATCATTTTAAATCATTCATATGCTCAATGAATGTTTATAGTAGTTATACATGAAACACTAGATTATTTAAATCATCAGTTTGTCTTTTGTTAAAACTGTACCACCAGTTAAGGTAAATCTGCCCTAAAACTCAGACAGTATTTAATTAGAAAAGTTTTTAATTGATTTTATGAATAAGATATATCCAATCTAAACTCATTTATAAATGGAACTTTGTCTCTGTGTGTGTCTGTGTGTATCCGACTCTGAAATGGCTGAACAGTGTCTGCAAGTGTTCTTAGCTAGGTTTTGTGTCAAGGTACCCCCATTAAATATCGATAATTGAAAAAATCGGGTTATAGAAGGAGTGGTCCGATTTTAATAAAATTTCATACACTCATAGATAAAGACATAAGAAATGATATTCAGAAGTTTCAAGGTTGCAGTTCTTACAATAGTGCAGAAAATTTGATATCAATACCAGGAAATCAAAATTTGACTTGCATCCATTCATTTTTCTTTCAGTGTATGGTTTCGCTTTCACTGCAAACAACTATTGCTTTTTAGTCTTTTGTGCCAACATCCAAAGAGTTTCCAGGACCATGGATTAGTTTTAAAGCTTTCATTACACCCGAGCAACGCTGGGCTATACTGCTAGTTATGGATATTAATGTCTTAAGAAAAATATTATTTTTTTTTTTTTTTTTTTTTTTTTTAGACAATGAATTTTTACAAGAACTGTTTTCATTTTTTTAAAATTTTAATCAGAATTTCAAATCTTTTAAAATCTGTATTAATTTGTACTGGTTATATGATATTGTTATTACGTAAAAATTATATTTACTAATCATAAATGAAAATGCTTACTACTATTCAGTGGCCTCTAAAAAGAACTTTTAATTTGTTTTGTATGTGCATAAATGTGCCAATTTTTGTATATAATGACAACCATACATAACATTATCAGAAAGTAAGATTGGTAACTTAGTAAATTTAATACCTAAAATTGGATGTGTGCTGTGGTGCAGTGAATATCAGCTCTGAACGAGAAATTGGAGAATTCCAGTTGAACTCATTGATGATGGAATGACTAATCTAAAATTCAATCATGGAGAAATGAGTGATACAGCCTCCCAAAATAATATTTCCACAAATCTTTCTTATGAAATAACCTACTCATTAATGAATAAGTACTAAAACTTTAATTTGGATCAGATAATTCACTGATTTTTGGCAAATATTTTAATATGAGGGGAGTAATGATTTTTTATTTATTTTATTTGAGTAAAAAAGTATTAGTAAATTATTAGTAATAATTACTATTATTAATAAATTGGTGGTTTAACTAACTGGATTTTTTAAATGTAATACTTATTTTTTCTTAAATGCTTTTTGATTAAACAATAGAAATAACATTTATTTAGACACAGTTAAGTGTGATGTTACAGTTCAACTAAGCAGCAGTAGTTTACAACTGTAATTGATGACTTAAAAAGTAAGAGTTTGAGCTTTGTTTAATATCTGGGGTATTTAATGTCAAAAATGTATTGTTTTCTATAAAAGTCCATTTTTATGTATATATTTCTATAAAAGCCTACTTTTATACTTTTGTAGTGTTTCGACCCCAGTTTTGTTGGGGATAACTATTTGCCCATATCTGGGACAGGGTGAACCTGGGAACAACAGCAATTAAGAAGCCTTGCTGTTGGATGCAATTTACTGTCATAACCAGGATTTTGAAAAATAAGAGAACTATAAAACATTAGCAGTGCAATAATCAAGAAATCGGTGTTTATGTTTAAAGTATCTTTGAAAGCCACAAGTTCAAAAATATATTTTTTTATTATATACAATCTTGTAAAACTTTGTAGAGTAAATAATTTAATTTTTTACGCAACATTATAGGTAGGCCCTTTTTCTTTTTACTTTTTTACAATCATTTCACCCCAAACAAGACGGGATCACCATTGATGCACAGGGAGTTACTGTAAGATAAAAATAAGGTGCATGAGATGTCAAAGAAAGGGTAAGAGAAGAACGATAATCAAGAAGATGGAAATTAATGTTGCATTTAAACTTCTAGTGATTGTAGCTATCAGAGAAGCAAGCAAACAGAAGGGAGTTCCACAAACGGTTGGTTGGTTGGTTGGTTCGTTTTGTTTTTATGGCAAATCAACCTCGGCAGGTCATTTATTGCCAAGTAAATTTTTTTTTATTTATTTATTGTTGGTAATATCTTTTTCTTTCAACAATTTATTGTTGTTTTTATATAAATTTTTGTGTCTAGTAATACTTTTTTTTTTTCGAGTATCAAGATTCATTGGGATTTGTTTTTAAGGGCAAGTCCTACCCTTGTTATTTAACCCATAACTGGAGGGAAGGGGCGGATTAATACCTTTTCCAAGGGTATCAGTGCTTAAGTGAATGCAGGATATTCAACTAGAATTCGAACTCGGCTCACCGATTTCTCTTTCGGAACTGGTATCCACTGCACCACAACGCACATCCGTCACTAAATGCTTACAGCACCTGGTATTCCCAAGCAGTCACCCATCTAAGTACTGACCAGGCTCAACGTTGCTTAACTTCGGTGATCGAGTGAGAACCGGTGTATTCAACATGATAGGCTGTAAGCCCACAAATGGAAAGGACAAGAATAGAAACTGTTAAAGTACAAGAGGTCGTTACATTTAAGTATTTCAACTGTAAATTAGACCTTGATGCCAATCTAGTAGCCTGAGTAAATACATGTGGTAAGGGAACCCGGGAAAAAAACTTGTCAAAGCAGTTGTCATGAGAATATTTGTAGAAAAGACAGAGGGAAGCCACATCATGTCAGTAATAAAGTGACTGAAGGTGGGCTGTAACATTAGGATCAAGTATATTGCAGACCGTCTTTTGAATTTTGTTGAGAACCTCAAAAGATAAACTAAAAATAAGCATACATAATGAAAAAAAATGCCATAAATTAATAAAAACAGTTATTGTCAAAATCTTTGTATCATTGTGAAAAGGAAAGATCAAAGGATTATTTCATGTAAAACTTTTTAGAATCTTCAAAATTTTGGTTGAAAATCTGGATGTTTTATCGTCACTGTACGACCATGAATTTTAAGAGAAATTTGAATGTTTTTATGATGAAAAACACATTGCTTTGGAAATTCTTGCAAAAAGCAGATAACTGTTGGATCTCTTCTATAAATACTTTCACGGCTTCTGCTTCAATGAACTTAGATCATTGGTGCTGCCTAGGTACGAATTTACATGAGATACTAGATTAGCAACTAGGTCCCATCCTTTTACAGTGAAACAGATAAGATGTAACCATAATTTCTACTCCAACAGCTTCTTTTCTCACACTTTCCGCCTGTGGAATTCCCTTCCACATGCCTGCTTTCCTGACAGCTACAATCTCCAGGAGTTTAAATGTAAGGTCAATAGATACCTCCTATCACACTAACTTGCATCTATTCTCCCAACACTCTCGCCATCTACCCAACCCTCATTCTCGGTATCATTACCCAGCTATCACCCTCCTTCTAACATTTCCTATATCTAACCATCCTTTCTCACCACTTTCCTCCTTATGTAACCCCCTGCACAATAGTGGCAGTGGAATACCTTACTCGGGGTGAAACGATTATAAAAAAAAAAAAAATTTAATGACTTTCAGGAGTTATTCAGAAATAAATTATTTTAGAAATTTTTCTTTTTCATAAAAACCTTGGTAAATGAATATATTCTTAAAAGTATTTTTTTACTTTCATTTATTTAGCTTATTGTAGCTGTTAGGGTCCCTGCTATGGGTAAATAGTGAGCCCCTATCAAAAATCAAAACATTTTATGATAGTAAAAATACTAGCCATACACTTTTATTAAAAATTTATTAATAATACATTTTTGCAAAGAAATTACCAAGAAAAAATGTTATAGCAAAATAACAAACAAGTAAATGGAACAGAATTTTACAGGTCGGAAGTTTGAGAAAAGAAACTGCTGGAGTAGAATTTGCATTTACATTTTATTGGTTTCACAATAAAAGGGTAGGTTAATAGTAAGAATCATAAAAAATGCAGTAATTTTTATAACCAAATTCTAAGTTTTAAATGATAGAATTTTATCCAGTTACTGATGTATAATGTATTTTCTTAAATAACGTCTTTCTTTTACATTTTTTCCACAGATTGCTCTATAAAGGATATATTATACAAACAAAGATCATTTCAAATCAGAACTGAAGATGACTTTTAGCAAAAACATTTATAATGCTTTGTAGAAATTCTCATGAAATGAAAAGGTTGTCATTTTTAAAAATCACATATTGTGGTATGCAAACACATACACTGGAGAGAAATAATAATCTTGTGAAATATGTGGATTGATTTCAGATGATCAGTATTTGATGAGACATTTGTAAATAATTTTTAGCATTTCAGTCATATTTCCTGAAACATGAGTACACACTCAAGTGAGAAGTCACATTGCTGCACAGTGTGTGGATCTTCCTTTTTAAAAAAGACTGGTTTAATTTGCCATCTGCGAACTCACACAGGTGAGAAACCATATTCTTGTGAAATATGTGGAGCTGCCTTTAACCAGAAGCCACATTTGGTGAAACATATTCGAATACATACTGGAGAGAAGCCATATTCATGTGAAATATGTGGAGCATCATTTACATGTAAGTCACACTTGGTAGCACATACACGCACGCACACTGGAGAAAAACCTTATTCATGTGAAGTATGTGGTACTTCCTTCTCAGTAAATTCATCTTTAGTTGTACATATGAGAATACACACTGGAGAACAACCATATTCTTGCAAAATATGTGGATCTTACTTTTCAGAAAATTCGTCTTTAGTCAGACATATGCGGACACACACTGGAGAGAAACCATTTTCTTGCGATGATTGCAAAGCATCCTTTACAAGGAAGTCATCTTTAAGAAAACATATGAGCAGACACACTGGAGAGAAACCATTTTCTTGTGATGTTTGCAAAGCATCTTTTACAAGGAAGTCATCTTTAAAAAAACATATGAGGGCACACACAGGTGTGAAGTCACATTGTTGCACAGTGTGTGGTTCTTCTTTTTCAATAAAGTCATATTTGGTTGTGCATATGCGAAAACACACAATAGAGAAACCATTTTCTTGTGAAATATGTGGAGCTTCCTTTCTAGTGAAGGCTCGTTTGAAGAGACATATGCAAATACACATTGGATAGAAACCATATTTTTGCAAAGTATGTGGATCGTCGTTTTCACAGATGTTACATTTGGTGTCACATGAGAAAATCCATCTCAGTGATTAATGATGTTGTTTCGAAATATGCAAAATTAACTTTTCAGAGAGGTCATATGCAAAACCTTACAGGCAAAAAATATTCTTGTGAAATATGTAAAGCTTCCTTTTCATAGATGTCATGTTTGATGAAACAGATAAAGAAAATAACTTTAAGATCATAAGTTGATTTCAATATGCATCTCATTTTCAACTACGTATATAAATTTGATGCGGTTAGTCAGGGTCTATCCTTGGCAATACGGCACCAGATATGACGATGTTCAATGGGACCAAAAGTATTAACATGGCCTGTATAAGCCACCGAAAAACAACAAAAAGAAATAGAACAGTCATTAATTTCTTATCCTTACAATGGAGCAAAAGTTTTCACTTGAGAGTAATGTTTGTCTTCTCAACACTAATTCAAATTCTTGATAGGTAATGTATATAATTCCAACCAAAGGTTTCTAGTTGTGAAGATTCAAAATGTTTTATTCAAGCTTTCCACCGAAGCTTTACAGAAACTGCTGAAGAGGGGTCTTTGTAACAGCAGCGGTGAATTTGGCACGGCAACAACTACTGAATTTGACTTTAACCCTTTCTGTTTCTTTACATCTTCAGCCAGGACTATCGGAGGTGCATTAACTCTTTTCGGTCAGTCGGCAACAGGCTTCTCTACGTTTCTTTACATCTTTAGTCAGGAACTCTATCAGAGGTGACCGCTCTTTTCGTATGTTCATGGCTCCCTAGTTGGGAACTGTCTCTCCCTCTGTCATTACATCTCAACAGGTCCCAAGTCTCGAGCGAGTCTGTATCACTGATCTTGACCCTTGGAGGCCCTATTTTGATGCATGTCCCAGATTCTCTTGCGGAGTGCATGACAGACACAAGGTGTCCATGCAAATCAGATCTTTAGGCAATGAAATCACTCTGCCTCTACACTTTGAGGTGGAGTTATATCATTCCCTTCGTTTAACCAATGAAGTAACAATATTTCTTAATGACATCTTTTCTTTTCATTTTCTTCCCTTTTGATTACATCATTTATTTTTCTGACTTTAAAATTTGTTCTCAGGATTCAATGATTTTGAGGATTTAACCTTACCTGACCTCATCAAAAGTTCATGACAAACCTGAAACAATATTCTGGCTAAAGTTTATTTTTTGGTTTTACCAGCTGCAAAAGCTTCTACTTTATATTAAACAATGGCCGACAATATGATGACCCCATCTGACCTGTCGCTCACATCTGCAAAATATTTTGATGAATTCACTTTCCAGTCAGTTTCCAAGATTCTAAAATTTTGCAATATATCTTTTTCACAATTTCTTAGCCACATTCATATTGCGATCAACAATAAACAATTTTATCATCTATTAGGCTTATTTTTCTCTACTTGTATCAGAAAATAATCTGCACAATTAATAATGCAACTAATAATTTCTTACGCTCTGTCGTACTAAACTTAGGATTACATTTTTTTTTTTTTCACATACTAAAATGCATTTTTTTTCCACATACTAAAATAGTATTACATAAACACACAAACTGGAGAGTAAACACAAATTCCTTTTGAGATAGGTTTGAAAACAGGATGAAATGTTCTGCTTAACCAATTGACTTAATATGCAAATATTATTCTATTCCTGATGAGCACGAATCGTTGCAGAAAAAACGGAATATGTCCTGGTTAAGAAAGAATTCTTCATAACAGCATCAATTACCAAAGTGACCTACATTTTTTTTTTTTTTGAAAATGATTTCACCTCAAGCAAGGTGATAAGACCACAAGGATGCAAGATGCTACCATGAATGGAAAAAAAACATCATTAACTAAAAAAATCATTAGAGAAGAAGATTAGTCAAAATAACATCTTACATGGGATGCTGGCAAGTGATAAAAGGTAATTTATAGTAAGGAATAAAATACAGTTACATTCTAATCAAAGAGAATGGGTAAGAAGGCCAGTGAGATAAAGAAACCAGTGCAAGATACACCACAAAAGTGGTGGACACAATGGTGTGAGGTTGAATCAAAAGAAATATTAGAAAATTGGTAAAAGTTGATAGAAATCTAAATGGTAAAAAATGTCTTAGTTTGCTAAAATCTGTTTTTTTGCCAGACAACAAAAATGAAGAAATATTTCAGTATTACAGTGCTTCTTGCCACACATCATATGGAAAAGAGTTTTGCTATAAATGAAGATATGCTCTAATGGAAAACACACAATCTTCAAGAGCTTTGGGATTCCATCAATTAAGTGCAATACGTGATACATGCTTCGGCGATCATGTCTCGAAAGAGACATGACTGACTGGGCAAAAGATTTTCCCACAGTAGGTAAACTGGTTGCTAATCAAGGCTATAGAACAGAACCGACAGATTAATATCCTGATATTTAGAGCAGATGCACACATATAAAAAAAAAAAACAAACTTAGTATGTAAAATCCACACCTTTTGCTTTCTGGGAAATAAGTATCTACCATCTTACCATGTGTTGGATGGGCCTTTACTAATGCACCCAAAGAGATAATCCCTGGCCATCCTAAGAATGAAAATATCCCAAATCATTTATAAAGAAAGTTGATAATGCCACTAAGACACAAGATGCTACTGGGAGTGGAAAAAAAAACATCATTAATCAAAAAATATTGGAGAAGATAACATGGGATGATGGCAAAAGGCAATCTTTATTGAATGTAAAATAGTGTGACATTCTAATCCAGGAGAAAATGCAAGGGAGAGCAAAAAAAAAAAAAAAAAACAGAAATGCAAACTACAGTACAAAAATGCTAAAATTTGGTTGCAGGCAAATGATGGTGTAGGTTTAAATCAAGTGATTGTAAGAATCGGTAAAAGACAAAAACAGCAAAAACCATCAGTTTATTTCAGTTTAATCTTCTGCCAGACTATAGAATTGAAGAAATCTTTTAACATGACGGTGCTCCTTATCTTAAGTAAAAAACAAAAATGTTTCATTTGAATGAAGATGTTGAATTATTGGAATGCTGGCCATCACAAAGTTCAGATCTCAATATAACTGATCCTATTGCATTCTGGGAAATAATCTTATCATGTGTTGGATGTGTCTTTACTGATGTGCCCCAAGAAATAATCTCTGGCCATCCTAATAGAAATATCATAAATCATTTATAAAATAACATTTTGGAATCATCTGAGTATTTGTGTAACATGATTTGGTTACTTAGGTATTCCGATTTTCTCATCTGAGTATTTAACATAACCTGATTTGGTTATTCAGATATTCTAACTTTATATCAATTTTTTTTTTTTCAGAAAGTTTCGATTTTATTCCCTTCTCTGAATAAAAATAATGAAGGCTGAAAAATGGATTAGTTGAAACTTTGTAGTAGAGCATAAGCACAAAGGTGTAAGTTAATGAGACATGGAATAAAAACATGAAGAAGAATTGTATCTTTATAAAGAAAAAAGGCTAAATTTCAAGACAATATTCCATCTCCCTCCCTATGTGATGGACCAATTGCCTGGCCACCTTGCTTTCCTGATCTTACTCCCTTGGATTTTTTCCTTTGGGGGTACATCAAGGATCATGTCTACCAGGTACCCTGTTCATGATCTTGCCACGCTTCATAGACACCTTGTTAAAATTGTTCAAACAGTTGATGTTGATATGCTTTATGGACACCCTGTAGTTTTCACTATTTAGATTTTTATCAACTTTTACCAAATTTCTTTTATTGCTTTAGTTGCAATGCTATCACATTATGTGTCTACAACCAAATTTTACCGTCTTTGTGGTGCATCTTGCATTGGTTTCCTTCTCCCACTGGCCCTCTGATATCTTATCTTGGATTAGAATATAACACTATTTGACATTCATCACTAAAAATGTCCTTTTATCACTTTATTCCAGAATCCCATTTTAGATGTTCTTTTGCCCACTTCAATCTTTCTACTGAAATTCTTTTTCACTTCTATACAATCTGTTCAAGTTGTTTGTTTGTAACACTCTGCATGCTTTATCAACTGAAATCAAACTATTAAAATTGCATTCACACCCAGTGGAGATTATGGAGCACTGAAAGTGAAGGTGGCCACTTGGGGGCCGAAATCTTTTTGAGAAAGAGGAGGAGGGTAAACTCAAGTAGTGTCTTCATTTTCATAATACAGCATTATCATATACACAATCTAAGAATAAGTTTGAGTATAAGTATGTTACTTCACTAAATTAAACGGAATAACTTTTAATTCATAGCAGTGGAGTTCTAATCTATTCTTGCCCTCTTTTTCCCTCTCAAGCTGTTGAAACACAAGAGAGGTTAATTTCAAAACAAAATCAGTGTTAATATTAATGTCAATATTAGCAGAACAGTGTGATTTGTCTGCTCTGACATTTTTTTCCTCTACAAAACTTTTTGATGTACAAAAATAAATGCAAGAAAAAAATTGGAGAAATTATTTTTAATTAACATTTTCCTTCAGATATGAATTCTTCCCTCCTTACAATATGTCTGTTTCTATCTGGTTGCTTTATTTTGTTCGTTTTTCTTTTAAACTGGTCTCTGTATGTGTCCTTAAAAAGCTAAGTGAAAAAGAAAATGCAGAGGGAAAAGTGCTGAAGATCAAATTTTATCAAAATCAGACTGATCAGTTTCATAAATTTTTGAAGCTTTTAAAGTGGTGGGGATCAACCTAGAGACCAGTCAAAATTCAGGGATGGGGCTTTTGGCCCCGCCACCTGTAGAATCGCCACTGTTCACACTTCACTTGTCTGGCTGTTAATTTAGAGTTGTTTAACATCAGGAAGAGATAGTAGAATTTTCTATGAGGAAAAAAGACTTGGAGAATCTGATGCTCCCATGGTGGATAGAAGAAAAAAGAGAGGAGAAAACAATGCATGACATATTTGATGGGTTTAAGCAAATGGGTGGTAGAGCAGGGTTTGAGAGAAATAACAAAACAAAATATATTAAGAACTACAATGGATAAGATGATGTGGAGGGCCATGATCGCCTACATTCTGAAAGGACACATCACATAAAAGGAGAAGACAGAGACACCCAAACCAATTCATTAACTTTGTCACTTGAATATTATAAAAAAGATTTAAATCATTTACATAGATGTTCAATAGCTAAACTTGTAAGTTTAGCTATTATACATCTATGCAATTGTTTAATTTGTAAATAAACAAATGCTACAGTGGATTTCATTTTGTGATGCTTGGTGAATTTATCCTTGGCTAAGTAATGAATTCAGAACATTAAGACAAGATTCTGGTGATACATATTTTATAACTACAAAATTTTAGTGAAAATTTTCATATTGAAAAGAAGGAATTACTTCTTAAATTGAATATTGATGTTAAAGAATACAACTTTTGATCTGGATCATAATTGCTTAAAATGTGGATATTTGCTGGATGAGCATGACATACATCTGGTATGTCACGGTATGTCACCAAACCTTGAAACTAGGATCTCTAAAGATAGAAAAATGTCACTTTTATATATAACAATCTATATTACAAGGAAAGAAGAATAAACATTTGATAATACAAATCCTTATTTTCAAGAATATGGAAATTTTTTAAATATTGCTTGCCTGAGATTCATTGTTTTTTTTTTAAGGATTTCCAGACTTTGTTGAGACACCATTTGGTAAAAATGTTTAACTTGCTTTGTGATTATATATTCTATGTATTTATTTATTCAGTAAGTATAAACAAATTGACTTATATGTAAAATGTTTCTAATTTTTGTTGAGTAAAGTGTTGAATTAGTAGAGGTTAGTTTTTTTCTTTATATTATATATTTGCATTTATGGAAATAAGTCAGTTTTTGTCTGAATTTCTGGGATGAGGAGTTATTGTTGTTTGCACTCTTATATTCAGATTATTGTCCTCATTTTTGTGGTAGTTATCACAATGTTTCAACTGTTCCTCAGTTTGTGTCTATCAATCTGGGTAATCAGCAAAGTAATTCTGAACTGAACCCTTTATTTAATCTATTGGTGTAGACCGTTTTCAGTCCACTGCTCATGTTTAGGAATATAATTTAGGGATATCGTCTAGTTTTTACTTTTACTTAATACTATTAAGTTATTGCTCCCCCATTTCCCCTTAGTGCAAGTACACACTTCCAGATAGACTCAGAGATTGAAATTACAATCACTATGTTACCAAATTCACAAACTAATGCTTTTCCTACTAGGCCATTGTAGCTGTAGGCTACCCAGATTGATATACATCTGAAGAATGCAGGAGAGCACAATGACAAATGTGATAAAACCAACAAAGATAAAGACAATAGTCTGAATATAAATAGTATAACATTATTTACTTTGTTTGAAATGATGTCCTCATCTTTATTGCCATATTCATGTTTGACCATTCTTCAGGTGACCGGAATTTTGAACTGAACCCTTTATTTTGATCACTGAAGTAGATTGTTCTCATTTTATGAGCCAAGCCACTGCTGGACATCCTAGTTATCTCCCTTTAACTCAACTCAAGTTATTCACTATTGCTGCAGCCATATATTGAACTCACAACTCTTTGGGTCAAGTCAATAGACCTAACCAAGACTTTTATCCACTGAGCCATGTGTCCTTGTTCAATGGCTGAAATGTTGGGAATATGGAAATAAAAATGTGAACAGTCCAAACAATGTAAATAATTACAACCCCTCATCTCAAAAACATTGACAAACTAATTACTAGATTTACTAACAAGGTCATTACTAAAATGTTCTCAGTAATTGTTGTTTAGTAGTAATTTAGATCCCTGTGTCTACCTCCAATTACGTGTCTGCAAGGTCTGTTAAAATTGACCATATGCCAATTTTAACAGTGTATAATTGAAGATGCAGGTTTTAAACAAGTGAAAAATTATGTTATACAGGTAGTCTTGATTTTGTTTGCTTAACCATTTTTTTTTTTTTTTAATCATCTCACCCCAAGCAAGGCATTCCACTGCCACTATTGCGCATGGGGCTACATAGGGGAAAGTAAAGAGAAAGAGTGGTTAGACATAGGGAATGTCAGGAGGAAGGTGACAGATGAGTAAGGATAGCGAGGATGAGGGTTGGGCAGATGGGAAGAGTGTTTGATAGAATAGGAGCAGGTTAGTGTGTTAGGTGTCTATTAACCTTACATTTAAACTCCTGGAGATTGTAGCCGTCGGGGAAGCAATTGTGTGGAAGGGAATATATGACCTTATGGATCATTTAATGCCAAAAGAGGGTTGAAATGATAAAAATATGATATACTATTCTGTATTTACAACTGAGTACATGATAGATGGTACTCATCTTTTGTGCATATGATTACTAGAGGCAGTGAAATGCTGTAGTTTTATTGAAGTTATATCTTGGAATACAGTTTGATTTAAGAAATTGTAGGATATTATATGAATTAATGTCATGAAAGTGTTCTTTCCTCCTGTTGGTATTGTTTTGTAGCATATCAACCTCTATGCATTATTTAATGCTAAAATCTAAATAATCTGAACACAATTTTATAGCTTTAAATAAATGTATTTTAAACATAATTGTATGCCTTCAACTATAGATAAAATGTACTGTTGGTCATTTTACTATAAAATTGTATTGCTGATGATTTATTATAAATACTAGTTGTTGGTTATTTTACAATATAAAAATTGATGGTAATTCTATTAAAAAAAATTATGCTTTCACAGTATTTTGGCTTTTGTTTGGAGTTTCATTATATTCCCATAGCTGGGACCCTAACAGGTGCTACTACTCCAGATCAAGTTAAACCTGGGAACAACAATTAAGAGGTTGTTTCACACTCCTTAAAACATCCAATCTCCTGAAGAGGGGCCTTGCTGCTGGATGCAGTATATTAGCAAGGTAGTTTTGAAGTAAAAGAAATAAAATATTAATGGAATCAATAATTATCAGATTTGACCAGTTAAAACATTGGGGAAAAATTTTGTTTCAAAAAAATTAAATAGTTAAAAAAAATGACACAGAACAGTAATTCTGGCTGATCATATAAGTTTCATTTAAAAATTTAATGATTTGCAACTTTTGCAAATAGCCCAACAGAGATGAAGATAAAGTTTGCCTTTTGATAGTAGATCAATAAAAACCATATTTACATCACATATAACAGTCAGAAATGTAATTTAACAGTAAAGCAAAAACAGGTTAAATGTATACCATCCTGAAATTGTTGTAAGTTTTCCATTGGAGGTACTTAACTAATTTTTGGATAAGAAATTCAACAAAAGTTCTTTTGTTTCAGATGTATTTAATTTGGGAAAATAAATACAAACTTAGTTTCATGAAATTAATCATTGGAGTGTGTACAATTCTTATTTTTAAACTAAAAAGTCTAAAATGATTACAAATACATTTATTGGAATTGATGAAAAAGATTTCTGGACAATTGGAATGGTCCTCCTGCATTTCCTCTTTTGATGGTGATTTGCTACCTGACCTCATAAGTCTATGGTTTAAATACTCAAATTCAGTGAGTGCCTTTTCTTTCGTTTTTTTCTTTAGAGGTGGAGATGATGTTTCATTAAAAAATTATATCACTAATTGTCTATTCCTTTCATCACAGTTATTAACTTTATCAGTAATCTTTTCATATGTGACAAGGAATTTAGGGTCTTCTTAGACTTGCTTCTCCCACTTCTTAGAGCCTACATTTCATTGTTGGCCGAAGATTAAATGTAAATTTTATTAAACACCTAAGCAGGAGGTCTCTGGATTATGTTTTATAACGGAACTGTATAATGCATCCATTTTTATTTTATAAAGAAAACTAGCAGTATAGCCCGGCGTTGCTCGGGTGTAATGAAAGCTTTAAAACTAATCCATGGTCCTGGAGCTCAGACTCTTTGGACGTTGGCACGAAAGACTAAAAAGCAATTGTTGTTTCCAGTTAAAGCGAAACCGTAGACTGAAAGAAAAATGAATGGATGTAAGTCAAATTTTGATTTCCTGGCATCAATATCAAATAAGTTTTTTTCGTCGTAAACTGAATTTTAAAGGCTAAATAAGTCCACTGAGTAAATGGTATCATGGCTGACACTAAGAACTACAGTTATACCTACTTAGAGCCAAACCCGAAGCAAAAACTAAAATAAAAGGGCTGAAAAAAATACAGACATACAGGCAGATAAAGAGACACACACACAAACATCTTGCCTTTTATATATATATATATATATATATATATATATATATATAATCAATTTTCTGCACTATTGAACTGCAACCTTGAAACTTCTGAATATTGTTTCTTATGCATTTGTCTATGAGTTCATCAAATTTGATTAAAATCAGACTACTCCTTCTATATCGATTTTCGATATTTATCGGGGGTACCTCGACACAAAACCTAGCTAAGAACACTCGCAGATGCTTATAGTACAACTGTGTAAATTTTCAAGAAAATCAGTTAAGCCGTTTCGGAGTCTATAGGTAACAGACACACATATACACTGACAAAGTTCCATTTATAAATAAGTTTAGATATAACAATTTTATTTTAAGCTCTTAAATAAGATCTCATATTTTTGTGGTGCAATGGATATAAGCTTTGAATGAGATATCAAACCAAGTTTGAATTCCATTTGAATTTGTTGTATTCACTTACATGAAATACCCCTGGGGAAAGGTATTAATCCATCTTTTATCCCTCCAGTTATGTGTTAAATAGCAGGACAGATTGAGTTTTAAAGCTTTGATTGGCAGCCTACTAGAGAAAAATCTTCTGCCTAGTCAGTCATGAACTGAAACTGACATGATTGCCCAAGCGTGTATCATGTATGGCACTTGCCCGACTTACAATTAGTGAACAAATAATTATTTAAAAAAAGAACCTGATTATATTTTGAAAATTACCTAATTGTATTTCAATTTTTTATGGATTCATACACCAAAATTATGGAAATGGGTAACCTAGAAAACAGAATCTTGTTGTTGTTACTGTTGTGTAGGTTAATTCTTACTTAGCCTAAACAAATGTAAATTCAAGCATCAAACAAGACTATATTGCATAAGGGTAAATAAATGTATAATTTATTTAGATATATACAAAGACAGGTAATTTCTATATGTTACTATTGCTAAGGCAACAGGGAGAGGAAGTTGTGAAATGGAAATTTGATGGTGGTTGGTGTCAGGAGCATGTCTCTTAGTACGTTGGTATTGACAGCAAACATGGGTCTGTGTTGGGTTTGTTTTAATTTAGATAAATGTTTTTAGTTGGCTCAAAATAAAGGTTTTGATTTTTGTTAGCTTTGACTGGTCATAATATATTATTAACTTTGTTTAGGTTAAAGTAGATGTATGTAGAGTTGAGGTGCAGAAAACATTTACAGTACAGTATTTACATTATTCAGACTATTGTCCTCATCTTTGTTGCCATTTGTACGACATTTCGGCTGTTGTACGTTCCAGCCTTCTTCAGGTGCTAGGAATTTCGAACCGAACTCTTTATTACAATGACTGGGGTATATGAACCCCATTCCTTGTATAAAGCCTTGATTGGAAGTCATGAGTTATCTCCCTCTAATCCTAACTTAATTTCTGTGGCTTGACCCAAAGAGTTGTGAGTTCAATATCAGGCTACAGCAGTGGTGACCAAGTAACTTGCAGGGTTAAAGGGAGATAACTCATGACTTCCAATCGAGGATTTATGCAAGGAATGGAGTTCATATACCCCAGTTATTGTAATAAAGAGTGCGGTTCAAAATTCCTAGCATCTGAAGTATGCCGGAGCATACAACTGCCGAAACGTTGTACAAATGGCTACAAAAATGAGGACAATAGTCCGAATAATGTAAATACTACCTCATCTCAGAAATACAGACAAGTGCAGAAAACATTTATGCAGTCTGCTTTGGGTTGTCGAGCAGTCAACAGTGTGTGGAGAAAATGTAAGAAATTCATTTTTTTTATCAAATTCATCCACCTTCGTTTTTTTTAAGGGGAAAATATGAATAAATTTTCAATTTAATCCTCAAATCCTGGAAATTAGAGAAAATAATGCCAGACACGTATGTAAATGAAATGAATGACCATTAAAAGAAAAAAACTGGTGTGCTACTTAAATATGTGATTTAACTTACAAGTAGATACAATTTTATTTTGGAATACAGTTTGGTTTCTTTTAAGAAATTGTAGTGTATTATATAAGGATTAATGTCATGAAAGAGGTTTTTTGGTGTTGGCTGTTTGGGTGATTTTGTTTAGTAGCATATCAACACCTCTATGGGTCAATGCCAAAATCTACATATTTTGAATGCAGATGAGGTAGATGATATATTTAAGAAAATTTTTCCATGTGGATCACATACTTAAATAGTACAAAAAGTGTTTGCCTTTTTTTTTTTTTTAGTTTTTTTTTTATGGAGCAGTGAACAAAAACTTGGAGAGCCAAGTTCAAATTTCAGTTGAATTCGTTGGATTCACTTACACAAAAATACCCTTAGGAAAGGAATGAATTTGTAGCTTCTCCCTCCAGCTATGGGTTAAATAGCAGAACAGATTAGGTTCTATAGCTTTGGTTATCAACCAGTCTACAACAGAAAGTAAAGGTAACCTACTGGAAAATCTTCTGCCCAGTCAGATTTTCCAGGTTTGGGAAATGAGTTTTGTATTTTCATAGGTGCCAAGTAACAGAAGATATACTGCTAAAAACATTTTGAAGCTGAAAAAATGCCATTCAAAATTATTAGGCCAATGAAAGATCAGAGATGATAAAGATATGATAATATGAGTTTCTTGTAGTGCCATGTTGCACCTTCAATGGACAATCGAGGCCACATTATGCTGTAGTCAGCACCAGTTCTCTTCTTGCATATGTTGCATTTGACAACCAACTGATACTGCAACTCTATGCCTATCCTTATCAAAATAACTTTGAATCATGACAGCACACACTCAAATACATAAAACAAAACCAGCCAAACAAAAAACCCTAAACCCCTCAATATCTGTTTTTCTAACATCTGTGGTATGTATCTATACCAACTTTTGCAGTATAGAATTGTTTCTATACAAAAGGTCCCAATATCCTAGCTCTCTGTGAAAGCAACCTCAACCCTATAATTCCTACCTCTGACTTCTCAATTCCCGGATACCTTCCCCTCTTTAGGAAAGACGCCAATGTTCATATGCATGGCCTGGGTGTTTATGTCAGTGAACCTCTTCTGGCAAGGGAGATCTCTCTTGAGTCTCCTGTCCACACCAACAAGTGTCTCTGTCTCTCTTTACTAAACTTAGCAAGCTTTCTTTTTTTCTTTAACGCTCCCCTTCTTCTCTTGACTGCTGCATACTAGATAGCATTTCAGATAATATGGACAAGGCCATTTCGCTTCACCCATTTTTTGCTAATGCATTCGTTTGTTGACTTCAATCATTATCATTCCAATTGCTGGAAAACTGTCGCTGATCTTGCTGGTGTCTAAATGCAAAACTTCTCAATAACTCAGTATTTCATGCAAGTGATAGAATTTCCCACATGTTTTCCTAATAACCATTTTGGTTTCTCTTTTAGATCTCTTCCTTACTTCTATCCCTGACTCTTGCCATGTTATGCAGTGCTGCCCTTGATAACTAAGATTATACTGTGGTGTCTGTAAATGTCTCTTCTCCTCTCCATCCAGGAACTTACTATCAGTAGAATATCATACTGCTATCAATGATCAGACTGGGATTAATTTTTTTTCAGTATCACTATGCTTAAGATGATCTATCACCCAACAAACAGCATTTACAAAAATACAATAAATTGTTTTCTGGCTCTCAAAGAGTATAAAATGTACTGAGAAAAATATACTGCTAATCACTCTCAATTTGGGGATAAAATTAACAAAAGCAATTAATTTACCAAACTGACATAAAATTTTGTCTGTTAGACTATTTTTAAGAATCAGTTTAGCTACTGTTTACATATCAGATTTAGAAACAGTATTATTTACATTGTTCAGAATGTTGTCCTCATCTTTATTGCCATATTCCTGATGTTCTGGCCATTGTATGCTTCGGCCTTCTTCAGGTACTTGGAATTTCAAACCAAACCCTTTATTTCAATCACTGGGGTATAACGTTGTTCCATGTGCCATACCACTTCCAGGTGTTATGTAGTTATCTCCCTTTAACTCAACTAAGTTATTTGTTCACCACTACTGCAGCCAGGTATTGAACTCACAACTCTTTGAGTCAAATCACTTGATCTAAACAACGCTTTTATTTACTGGGCCATGTTTCCTTGAAGTATGGATAAATATTTATGGATAAATTAATTGTTCACCGCTACTGCAGCCAGGTATTGAACTCACAACTCTTTGAGTCAAATCACTTGATCTAAACAACACTTTTATTCACTGGGCCATTTTTCCTTGAAGTATGGATAAATATTTAGGGAAAAATTATTGCCTGTCTACCAAGTAACTCTTTTTGTTTTTCTAAAGGAGTTAAATTTTCTTATTACAATACTGCTATTCGGTGATGGCACACTGGAGTAAAGAAATGCAGCTTTGGGATTACTGACAAAAAGAATGGGAAAATATTTCCAATTAAAAATTCTGGATCAAACTGAAACAATCAAGTTAAAGGCAGCAATATTTATACTGACTTGGAATGAGAAATCAGAGAAACAGTTTGAATTCAGTTTAATTTGTTGCATTCAGTTACACGCAAATACCCTATGGAAAGGTATGAATCCATCTCTTCTTTCGCCAGCTATGGGCTGAATAGCAGGACAGATTGGGTTCTATAACCTTGGCTGGCAACCATAGTATGACATAAAGGAATGGTAGCCTACTGCAGGAAAATTTTCTGCCCAGTCAGTCAAGTATCAAAAAAGATATGATTGCCCAAGCATGTATCACATGTTGCACTGACTAACTTAAGATGTCCCATCATCTACCAATGAGCAGTAAATTGTTTTCTGAATAATAACTTTAATGAGTACAGAATCACATAAGGGCATACCAAAAAGCAAACAAATTGCTTTTCATTTGTGCTGATAAACATCAGGATGTCAAATTACCTTGTATAAATTTTTGGTCAGACAAGATGCTGGTGGTATTGGGGATGGGCAGGAAAAGTGCCTAGTTGGATATGCCTATATGGTGTTTGGCAGTTATTTTAAGTGCTGGTAAAGAAAACACTAATTTTGCTAGTTTCAAATATTTCCAACTACTCTCTCACTGGGACTGTCACTCTCAGCACTCCTCTCTAAATCTCTGACTGTAACAACCTACCCATTGATAACCAGCAAATGACCACTCCTATCAAAAATACTGCATAACTCTATAAGCCCACAACCAGAATTTCCTATCTTCTGTTCTACTGGAACTTGATTCCAAAAGCTTCTATTTGATTATTTATTTATATAATTCATTTTTCTTTTCCTACATTCAGACAGCAGGTATTGGCTATGAAGCTATCACATCTCAATTTTACTCCTGGTTGCCGTAAAACTATTGGCAATCAAAGCCCAGATAAAATCCTTTGCAGTTCATTTGACACAGTTGACTGTTTCAAAGATACAAACTCTTATAACATTATGTTTTTTAACATTCCATATGATAATTCATTAAATGTGGGTTTCTTTTATTACCTTTTCTACTCACTAGAATGTTCTTATATTCTTCCACTAACAATAACCCACTGCATCCGGGTAAATGGGGTGAAATGATAATCTCCCTAGTTCATGTCTACTATTCAATGTGAATAGATTTACTTGAAAATGAGACAGATTGAAATCAACATATGATTTAAGTGAAAGTGTTTTTATTTAATGCATTTTCATTTATTGCATCAAATGTAACTTTCATGAAAAAGAAACAATATTGTTTCTCATCAGCATATGTCCTAATAAAGCTGAAAAGAGAAATCTACATATTTTGCAATAATGTGTCACCAAATGTGACCTCTGTGAAAATGATTATCCACATATCTTCCAAAAATATGGCTTCTCTCCAGTGTGTATTTGCATGTGTCTAATAAAATGAGCCATCTGTGAAAAGGAAGTTCCACATACATCACAAAAAATAGTTACTCTCCTGTGTGTATTTTCATATGCACAACTAAAGATGACTTTACTGAAAAAGAAGAACCACACACTGTGCAAAAATATGACTTCTCACCTGTGTGTATGCGCATATGTTTTCTTAAATATGACTTCCTTGTAAAGGATGATTTGCAAACTTCACAAGTAAATGGTTTCTCTCCAGTGTGTGTTCGCATATGTCTAACTAAAGATGAGTTTTCTGAAAAGTTAGATCCGCATATTTCACAAGAATATGGTTTTTCTCCAGTGTGTATTCTCATATGTACAACTAAAGATGACTTGGCAGAGAAGGAAGAACCACATACTTCACATGAATAAGGCTTCTCTCCAGTGTGTGTACGTGTATGTCCTACCACGTGTGACTTGCATGAAAATGATGCGCCACATATTTCACATGAATATGGCTTCTCACCAGTATGTATACGAATATGTTTCACCAAATGTGGTTTCTGGGAAAAGGAAGTTCCACATATTTCACAAGAATAAGGTTTTTCACCTGTGTGAGTTCGCATATGGCTAATTAGAACATTCTTTTGTGAAAAGGAAGATCCACACACTGTGCAGTAATGAGACTTCTTACCTGAGTGTGTACTCATGTTTCAGAAAATATGACATAAGTGATTTGCAACCTTCAAGAAAATAATTTAAAAAGGATGTTTATTGCTGTCTGATCATATGAAAAAGATCCACATATTTCACAAAAATATGGTTTTTCTCCACTGTGTATTTGTATACCACAATATGTGGTTTTTAAAAAGATGACAATGTTTTCATTTCATGACAATTTTTACAAAATGTTCTTAAATAGTATATTCCCTGAAGGTTACTTTAAAATGTGAATTCAAATGTTCAGACTGAACATTTTCTTTTATGTAGTATATCCATTTAAGGGCAACCTGTTGGGAAAATGAAAAAAAATTGTTAATGAAAATATATACACTACATCAGAAACTGGACAAAAAAGTGTCAATGCAAACTTACAATTATACACATTACTTTATATACAGGGTGTGATGAAAAAATTGTCATCTAAATGATGCAAAAATAAAAATAACATCAACATCTCATTTTAACAGATATATTTACCAAAATGACACAAAAGATCTTGAAATACTAAAGAGTAAATTTATTCAATGAAATCACCATTGGTTTTAACTAGGTACCTCCACTGGAGTTCATTTTTTTACCTACACTTAAAATTAAATTGAAATTTTAAAAATAAATAAGTTATCTTCAAGCTTTAAAATTATCTTTAATTGACAGCCAAGAGATTAAATTTAATAATTCTAGTAAGCAAAACATACTGGTGTAATTTTTAACCTAAATTATATTGATTTAAATCTAAAATTTTAATTTTTTTTTAAATATACCGCCATTTCTTAATGAATGACTTGTTAATTAAACGGTAGCCTAATTTCTGTTTTTAAAAATCTTGAAAAAATTAAAAAAAACGCGCTGACAGGTTATTAAAGTCAAATTTTAATATTAAAACTTACCTTTATCTATTTTCAATCAATTAATAATTGTTTACTGCCAGAAATTTACAAAAAAAAACAAAATTAATTACGGTAGTCCTTTTTTTTGTTATGTAACTCATAGAGGTGACGAAAGATGACAGCTACCGGATGTTGATTGATACGCAGTGTATGGTGACCAATCGTGCTAAAAAATTAAATTTTTTTTTTTTGGTTTTTAACAAATAGTGAAATTACAAATTTAACAATTTCAGCACTTATATATTTTATAGAATTTTAGTTTAGATTTATAGCCAGACATTTGAATATGCTTTCTGAATAAATAAAAATTTAAATTTCTTTTAAAATAATTGTAATTTAATAAGAAACAATGAGATTTTAAAACAAATTTATTTTGGTAAGTGTAAATAAAATGTAACCAGACTTTTCATTGTCGTTTGGTTTGTCCATTTAAAAAAAAATTGAAAGAACATGTAAGTGGCGGGAAAAGAAAGAAAATTCCCCAAATTTAATAAAAAAAATTGTCACAATCTTAAATTTTTCTGAATTTTGAAATGAATGCCTTTTCATTTTTTAAAAAATTTAGGTATAACAAAATCAGAAGACTTACTTGTTAATTATTTTTTTCGTGAGGGGGTATTTTAGACAAAAGTGCGAACAAATGTTTGACAAGTTTGTCTAAAAGTCTAAAAAAAAAAAATCAAGTAGAAATTTTTATAATGGTTAGTTAGGTAATTCCCAAACGTATAAAAAGTTACTATTTATGATAATTCTTCAAATTTAATTAAAACAAACTTTTATCGTGAATAGTTTTTGAAGTTCAGTTATGAAAATGTTTTTATTTTCTTGAACTGTACTGTAGTGTTCAATACATATCTTTTTTTTAATTATCATGAATTACTTAATGCACCTACGGTCACAATTTATTCAAAAATTAAAGATTTTAAAATAAAAAGATACTTTTAAATGTTGATGGAATTACTTGCAAACAGGCTGTTAAATTTTAGAAACGTAAGATTGAAATTGCGTTATGTTTTGCCAGAACGCTTGCTAACTTATAGAATCATTTTGACCCATATGGAACACCGTACTTTATAAGATTTGAACATCGTACTTTATAACTTTGAACGTATTTGCACAAATAATTAATTCATTTTTTTTCTGTTTAAAAATATTTTTGGTGAAAATTTTTTATTAATTTTTTTTTTGTTTTATAGACAGTATAATCATCAATTCTTAACTAAAAGGAAAAACACATACAGTTCTTTAAAAGATTTTTAAAATATTTTTAAAACTTTATACATTATTTATAATAAAAAAATAAAAAAATGAAAACAATTCTTTTATAATTTTATTAGTAATCAAAAAAAAATTTTTTTTTTCAGACTATAATGTCCTTAATTTTTATTATTTATTCCAGCAATTAAAAGCTTATCAAAAAAAATTATATCAAAGTTTTATTGCATTTTTTATATTTCTCTTCGGAGCAGATTTTGGTATCGTGTATCATAATTTTAAATAAAAAAAATACATGATTTATATTTCCCGATGAGTTCTGCGTTTAACTAATAAAACAAAAAATTCCAGAAAATTAAAATTCATTAAAATTTCATGAATTTACTTGAAGGGGGGGGTAACAGACTTAAAAAAAAAATTGTTTTCATCAAAATTTTAAGAAGGTAATAATTTCAAAAATAATTTTATTCATTTGTTAATGAGTACTGAAAGTTTCATTAAAATCCGACAAATATTTTATTTTTGCGAGAATTTCCTGATTAATGTGTTCGGAAACCGAAAAAGTGAGTGAAGAAAAAAAAATGACGTAATCAATTATAACATAGACGTAATATTTTTAACTACGCTAACTCCAAATCAAAAACAAAATTTTCTGACAAAATTTCGAAAATGTTAAAAGGGATTAAAAAATTTTAAAAAATAATTAAAATTTACTTTGATCTTTCCTCTTCATAATATTATAAACGTTTTGGATAGAAAAATGTCCTTTATTAGGTTTTTAACCTTTTTAAACTTTTTTTTATGATGGATTTTTGTGACGTAATGGAGGTACCTAGTTTTAACCATGGCCTTCAAAAGACTTTGAAATCTCCTGCAACTCTTCGGAATGTCCTTCTTGTTTAAGTTGGTGAATGATACCATAATCCTTGCTTTCAGTTCATCTTTGGTGTTACAAAGAGTTTTTTGATCTCACTCAACTGCCACCCACACATAATAATCAAGAGTGTTGTAGTCTGGGGAGTTAGGTGGACAGATGTAAGGGGTGATGTCGTTGCAGAAATTACAAGAGATCCCCACCCCCTGTGAGATTAAGTTGAAATAATAAAGAAGACCACTGAAAAATATGAAAACATAAGGAATCAGTGCATATGCTAGATCACAAAATGAATATAAGAACCAGTAATATAGAGTGCTAGTGAAAACTAATTACAGACATCGAAATTGTAATATGAGCTCAGGTAAAAGAAATGTATACTGAGACATTAGGTTTATAAGTCAGTTTATAACATTAGGTTTATAAGTCCCAAAAATGAATACACTGATGTTCTCAAGGACACATGACCTAGTGGATAAAAGTTTTGGTTGGATCCACTGACTTGATCCAAAAAGTTGTGAGTTCAAAACTTTGCTTAGAACTTAGAGCTGAGTTAAATGGAGATAACTGGATAGGGGTATGACTCATGAAACCGAGTGATCAAAAAGGATTGGGTTCAAAATTCTAGTCACCTGAAAAAGTTTGGAGCATATAATGGCAAAACTTTGTGAATATAAAAATACGGACAACAGTCCAAACAATGTGAATAATATTTTCATTATGTTTATGATGAATATGTGGTTCAACAATGTCAGCGACAAATGTCCAAAGCCCACCAGAAAGAGACTTGAGACTATTTATTACAGAATAGGCCAGTCCATTTCCCAGGGTAGGGCAATCCATTTACTGGCTAGATTTGCTGGCCTGCCATTGGCTAGATGTTTGATAAGGTTATCTGGGTCTAACATCTTTATCAACGTGAGGAGGCCATGACACCCACCATTGCGAGGAGGCTATGATAGTTTAGAAGGCAGCTATGATGTTCCCAGTAAGTTACCTTGACTTCTACATCTCCCTCCCCTCCCCACCGCATGGGGGTAGTGGGCGTTGAGGAGGGACCAGTTTCTTATGGCTAGGCCTGGATAGCGCTCTAGGTATCTTCTTAATGGGCATTGGCTGCATTGATGGTGGGGTGGTAGGTGATACAGGCTCATTTGGTAGGATAATGTCGGTAGTGCTCAATCTATGGAGGGCAGGCAATGTGCTTGAAATAGGGGTTGGGATTGCCGGTGTTCCCAACAAAATGGTTGATTTTATTACCAAAATGAAATAAGAACTTGATACCAACCTTCATTTTAAAATATTTGCCAAAAATCAAGGAATTATTTGATAAAAATTAAATTTTTAGTACTAACTAATGAGTAGGTTATTTTTTGAGGAAAGTTTGTGGGAATATTATTTTGGGGGTTTGTTTCACCTTCACTATTTGATAATATGTAATTTTAATTTTGGTATGTTTCACCTTTTTTTTTTTGTTATGTAAGGAAAAATCTCTAAAAGATGGTACTCCTGTAAAAACAAAAATTATGTAACATCAAGTGTGAACATACTGAAAATTCAACCTGAATCTTATAAGAAATAACTAAATAAAACTAAAAAATAATTATTTTTAAGAATGGGGGCTTTCATAAGAAAACACATTATTTCCTTTCAGCATGGATAAGAAGTAAAATCTAGAGATCACTTTTGAAATTCATAATGGTGCTATTCATTAGAAGAATTTCTTTTATTAAATAAAGACTTGTTTAAAGAATTGAAAAATGTAAGGTTTAATCTCATTTTTAAGTGTAAACCTTTTTAAAAGAATTTCATGTTTTTTTCCTCTTACCAACTATTAAATAATTTGTTGTATGGATGTACAAAAGGGAAATCATTCTAAATTTTTTCTTTGATCAGTCTACTAAGTTTCATAAACACATATAAAAGAGTGAATTCTGAAACTACTAGTTTCTTATGATTATACTAATTTTGACAAAATAAAAAATCATTATTTAAATGCCAATTAAGGAAGAACTCAAATTGAATGCAATTATTTACCATTATAAATTCAATAACTCCTATGACATAGTTCTCAATGTTAAATCATGTATGATCAATTTATTATGGGACACACTTTCTTTGTGTTTCCTCTATTTTCAGTCTTATATTTCTTTATTTCCTGTCTAGATCGAATCCTCCTGTCTTGACTGAGAAATGGTAGGAAAGAATCTGTATCACAACTAGACAGATTGACCTCCTAAGGAAGTAAGTAAAAGTCAGTCATCCAAGCCCACGTGACATGCACCACAAAGTAGAATTTTTAATTGTAGTGTCAGTTTCCCAATAATCTCCTACCAAAAAAGGCCACAAGTAAATTGCGTTTCATTGTGCACTCATAAGAAATGTGCTTCTGAATTTATTCTATTACTTGTGTAAGGAATGAAGAGATGTTTTTCTTGAAGGTCCTGGATTTATTCAAAGAATAAGAGAATATTATACCCGAAGAAATCATCCCAATTTCATCTTGTGGACAATTTGATTACCATTCAGTCAAGTGCCATACGTGATACACACTTTGGGCAGAAGATTATCCCACAGTAGGTTGACAGCCAAGGCTATAAAATCCAATCAGTTCTATTATTTAACCCATAACTGGAGGGAAGAGACAGATTAATACCTTTCCCAAGGGTATTTGTGCATAAGTGAATGCAATGAATTCAACTGGAATTCGAACTTGGCACCCCAATTTGTCATTCCAAGTCAATATCCACTATACCACAACACACAGAGGGGAAATGAAATACAAGCACTATTTTGAAGTCTGATTGCCATTATGAAAATTCAGATGTGTGTATTGGCTGGCTACTTGTATCCAAGGATGCCTGTCTACAAAGGCAGCTAGCTAATCCTCATTGCAGATGCTTGCTCAGGCACATTTGTGTTTGTTCAAAACTCATTATGCTGAGTGTACCTTAGTTACAATTTCTTGGATAGAGTGTGTTACCGATGTAAACAACAGTCTGAACAAAGCCAGGACAATCAGACTCTCAGTCACAATGATTTGTGACTTCATACCAGCACAGCTGTCAACAGCTATAAAAGGGTCCTGCCAACCCAATTTCCCTAAGAAGATTTGAGTCAACCCATGGTATGATTTTCAGGCACTTTCCAAAGGTGCCACATACTGGGATCACCTCCTCCAGATCAATAACAAGAAGTCACCTTTATGACGCATTGACCATGGTGAAATTTGAATCCAGGCCACATGGTCAGTGGTCAGTTTAGTGGCATATCAAATACTAATTGTTCATTTAATATCAAAATTTGGAGCATTAATAATTTCTTTTATAAAAATGTATTGCTGTTAATATTTTTATTTGTTAAATATATTTTGCTATTAAATTCATTTTTAATCTTTCATAGTGTTTTGAATGCAGTAGGGATACTAACAAATGCTATTGAGTCAGGGTGGACCTCAGAACAACAGCAATTAAGAGGGGGCTCTATGCTTCTCAAAATGTCTCAATCAGAGGCCTTATTTTCAGATGCATTTTATCATCATAACCAGGATGCTTGCATTTCTGCTAGTTGGAAAACCTCTTCTCTACTTGCAGTTTTAACTATCTTATCCTTCTATTGGCCTGTTAGCATTCTACTTCATTTTGACAAAATACTAGAGGTTCTAATCAACTCTAAATGAACATCTCACTTTGGTAGGGTCTTCTTTTAGGTAAGCAATGTCTTTCATTTCTCAAGGTCAACTACTGATATATTAATGGTTATTGCTGAAAGAATCTATGAAACATTAGAATGATGAAGCTTTGGCTGTTAATTTGGATATCTAAGGCATTCCAGCTGAATTCATTGCATTCACTTATGCGCAAATACCATTGGGAAAGGTATTAATCCGCCTATTCCTTCCAGTTATGGGTTAAATAACAGGACAGATTGGGTTCTATAGCCTTGGTTGGCAACCAGTCTACCGCAGAAAGCAATGGCAACCTACTGCGGGATAATCTTCTGCCCAGTCAGTCATGTGTCTTTCAAGACATGATCGCCCAAGCGTGTATCACATATGGCACTTAACTGACTGACTGAAGGCATTTGACAGTGTTTGGCATGGAGACCTTCTATAGAAGTTGAAAGGTTATGGTATATCCCTCAGAGCAGCTAACCTCAAGTATAATCTACAATCTGTTGTTAACTGGAGCAAGAAATGGCTTGTGAATTTTAATGCTTCCAAAACCAAACTGTTTTCTTTTAATCATGAGAGAGAATCTTTTTTTTCTCTTTCCATTAGTATGACTGGTGCAAACTTACAGTAAAGTTACATTTTCTGCTGATATAATGTGAAAAGATTATATTGAATCAATTGCTAGGTCTGCTGCCAGGAAAAATGACAGTGTCATGTTAGACAACTGTTTTAGCTAGAATCTATCTTACATATTTAAGTCTACTGTTCATCCTGACACTGAATGTTGCTATCACATCTAGTCTGGTGCTTCCACTATCTAAAATACAAAGAAGAATCAGCAATTGATACTGACCCAGCACCTCAGTTTACTTTACCACAACAATAATGTAGATTCCCTGTGCATTTTTAATAAATATTTCTATGGTAATTGTTCTTTGGCTCTCATCATTTTACAGATGAATGGCCAGATGTAATGATAAGTTTTATGCTAAGATTATAATGATGATATTTATGATAAGTGTATGGTGATCACAAATGACATAATTGTACAAATTTTTTTCTGGTAAGTGGGAAAACCATGAAACACATGTACACATAGAAATTACCAGACACCAAAAAAAAAATTAAAAATTATTTCAAAACTATGATGGCTAGATGATTTGTATTAAACTTTTCAATTTTTGATCAGTAAAAATAGTCTTCACTTAATAAATTCCTAACCTAATGTCTACAAGTTTTTTAAATATTTTAAAAATATTTTTGAAACTTTATAAATTATGATAATTAAAAAAAAAAAATGAAAACAATTCTTTTGAAATTTCATTATTAATCAAAAAATTTTTTTCTTCAGACTATAATGTCCTTAATTTATATCATTTAAAGCAATTAAAAGCTCATCTAATTACAGTTTTATTGCATTTTTTTAACTCTTCATAGCAGATTAAAAGTAAAAGGTGCAAAATGGTTAAAAAAAATAACATGATTTACATTCGCCAATGAGGCTTACGTTTAGCTAATAAAACCAATTTTGCCTACAGACTTTAATTTCTTGAAATTTCATGAATTTATGTGTAGCGCGGGGGAGGTGGTAATAAATGTAAAAAATTTTTTTACCAAAATTTAGAAAAAAAATGATTCAGAAATGATTTTATTCATTTGTGAGTAAGACCTGAAAATTTCATTAAAATCTGACAATTATTTGATTTTTGCAAGAAATTCTAAATTAAAGTGTTTGTCACCGAAAAAAAAAAAAAATTGAGTTTATTACGTTTTCCATTGTAAACTCTAGTAACGATTTGGGGGAGCCAAATCGTTTCGCTAACGAAAATAAAAACAAGATTTTTACCAAAATTGCGAAAGTTTTAGAAAGTATTTAAAAAAAAAAAAAAAAAAAAAAAAAAAACGGTAAATTTTGTTTTGTTCTCCGGAGGCCTTTTACCCCTTAAAATTTCTCGAAAATATCCTTATTTCCATGCAAAAATAAATGCTGGAACTCAAATCGATAATTGTTTATTGACGAAACCTGATTTTTTTCAATTTTACAACCAGAAAAATATCGAACTTCTTTTCGCTGTTTATCTCACCCCATAACCACGGTTCAAAACATGTTATTCACTGCTGATTGACTTCACGCGTAGATTGGCGATTTTTCGACGAATTTGCCTTCCTTTTCATGCGCGGAAATAGTTCCGAACCCAAACAAATCGCGGACTAATCGCTCAAAAGAAGTACACGGGCCGTAATAAGTATCCTACGCCCCAAGTCATTCAACGGTGAATCAGATATGAAAATGGTAGTAAGGGGTGACATATAGTCCGACATTTTGTGGTCGAAAACAGGAAAAATGGTCGGTTTCTTTAATAAACAATTATCAATTTGATTTCAGTAGAGACATTTGCTTGCACGTAAATTAAGAAGGAAGTTTAGGAAAGATTTGACAGAGTAGAGGCCTTCGGGAAACAAAACAAACATTTACCAAAAAAACTTTTTAAAATTAATTAAAAAATAATTATCTTTCTTCTTAATGAAAACATAACATTTTGATGGAAAAAGTTCGTTTTTATTAAGTTTGAGACCTTTTTTCTTCATACTTTTCTCAGTGATTTAATGGCGGTTCTTATTTTTAATTAAATACAAAAATTTTATTGTTCTTTTAATGATTAAAAGAACAATTAATTTTTGTATTTAAATTACAAAGATCAGGAGACTATCTATTTAAAGCTAAAATGAAAGTTCAAGAAAGCTTTTAATTTTTTTAAAAAATAAACCAAAACTTAGGTGTGTAACTATCAAATAAAACTAAAATTTCGTTTCAGAAAACTTTTTGAAAAGACATTTAAAATTAAACATTTTTCAAAATATGTTTATCAGTGGCGGTTCCAACATTTTAAAATTGAACGTCAGCCTAAGTAAAAATTTACTTTCAATTTCAATTTTTCTTAAAAAGCACAAAAGGGGTTTTCAATTTAATAAAACTTCAAGAACTTAAATATCTGCAGAGATTTTATGCCACAATAATTGCTAAAAATTTTGATTTCATAAAATGTGAGATATTTTTTTTTTAAATAATCCATCATATCATGATTTGGTAGTCTAGCTTTGATTTTTTTTTTTTTTTTTGCATCTTTTTTACTCTATCTTCCACGCATTGAAAAAAAAGAAGAAAAAAAAAGTATTATACAACTGGTGACTAACTGGTCTAACTGATTATATATTGTTTCACCGGCCTCCCCAAAGTTTAAAAATGGAAAGAAATGGATAATTACGGAATAAAAAAAAAATATACGTTCCCTTGGTCACAATTCAAAAATAATAATGAAAAAAAAAAAAACAACAAAAAAACATTTAAAAAATCAAAAAATTGATATATTTTTTTTTTTTAAATGCTCAATTTGGTATGATTAATTAATTTATATTCGTTCTGAAAATAATTTTTGCGTGTCTTTCTCTGCACATTATGTGAAAAAAACAAAAACAATGATTAAAAAAGAAAAAAAACATACCGTCTTTATTTCTCTTCCTCTGGGGAATGAAACATTAGTAAAAAATTAAGTGAAGATTTCTCTATTCATAACTTAACAATAACATTATTTTGTCTGTTTTCTCTTTCGAAGAACGAAACTCAAGGGAAATAATTCGGAAAAATCCATTCAATGGAATCCTCAAGTCTTTTTGATTGACTTACTGTCATATGTATTCTCATAAATAAATATTCATGGTATCCTTATCTCTGACAATAGTTTTTTATTTCATTTCTTACTCTAATAAAAATTATTAATAACTTATGGATTCGAAAGGGTAAAAAATGATTAAAAAACACTTTAATTAAGTGAAAATCTTTACAGAATTGGTTCACAGAGAAAAACATTTTTAAATATTTAGTCTGCATTAAAATGCTATAGTTGAAAAAAGTCGTTTACCATTAGCAGAGATTGACTGAGTGATTACATGTTGGTGACATTTGGTTTGAAACTGATGACATATGTTACTTTCAGCAAGTGTTATAGGAAAACTAAAAAAGCTATGAAGCCATTTAGTTTAGAGCTCGTCATATCTTTCAAGTTAAAACCAGTTTTTATAAGAAATTTTTCTCAAAAATTAGCTTAAGAAAAATAGGTTTTAAGTTTTCCCTAATTAGTCAAATATTTCACATGATATTGTTAATTTCTAACCAATACAGACTTTTTAAATGCTGCATCTTTTGTTTTCTGCTGTAGAATCTTTTTGACATACTTGTAATACTGTCTGTCAATCCATTGAAAATAAAGTTTTTGTGTGTTTTAAAATAGAATGTGTATTGGTATCTAATTGTGTTGGAAATAGTGTTTCTTTCTAAACCCACTGTTATTCCCTTCGTCTTCCTTTGATAGAGGGCAACTTCTACTCAGACAATTTCTTCCTCAGAATTGTTAATTTATAGGACTAACTCCCGAGAGCTTATGAAATAGGTTTTACAATTTTGAACAAGGTCCAGATTTTTTCATTATGAATTTTTACCCATGGTTCTTTGCAGTAATGCTATGGAGAATGTCAAAACAAAGGCATATGTTAATGTCAGGAGGTCAGTGATCAATTGCATAAACACTGGAGAACCAGTACTGCAGAAGGAAAAAGAAAATTTTGTAGTAGTCTGTAGCCCAGACATCTATTTAAAAAAATGGAGAAGGTAACACTGTTGGAACTACAATACCAAACAAGGGACAAATGAACAGGTAAAAAAGTGAAACATTAATTACTAAACTGAATAAGATCAAATCCCCTCCAATTCATGATCCGATCCTGGATTGTCAAGGTAAGTAATAAGTTCGACTACAGCTGCAACTAGCCAAAATATATAAATAAAATCAGAGAAAACAGATTTTATATATACATATATTTAATTATTTTTTTTTTATAATCATATTGCCCCAAGCAAGGCATTTTATTACCATTGTTTTGCAGTGGGTTACATAGGAGAAAAGTTATGAGAAAGAGTGACAGTTTATAGGAGTACCAGGAAGTGGGTAAGAGAAGGATGAGAATACTGATGAGAGTGAAGTGGATGGAGAAAGAAGTATGAGAGAGAGGATGCAGGTTAGTAAGATAGGAGATGACTATTGACTTTACATTTAAATTCTTGGAGATAATAGCTGTCAGGAAAGCAAGTAAATAGAAGGGAATTCCACTAGTGGGGAGTGTGAGAAAAGAAGCTGCTGGAGTAGAATTTGCATTTACAATTTATTGGTTTCACAGTAAAAGGGTGGGACCTAGTTGCTAATCTTGTTAGATAAAACTGCAATTTGCTAATTAGGTATCATGAAAGTGAATACTAGTTTTACCAAAATGAAAAAAAATCAATATCTCCATATTTTAAAATATTTGTCAAAAGTCAAAGAATTATTTGATATAAATTAAATTTTTAATACTTATTAATGAATAGGTTATTTCATAAGAAAAAATTATG
Source organism: Ascarosepion bandense (assembly GCA_037127315.1). NCBI lineage: Eukaryota > Metazoa > Mollusca > Cephalopoda > Sepiida > Sepiidae > Ascarosepion > Ascarosepion bandense. Next base: position 111,961 of record JBBBDQ010001519.1, on the reverse strand, counting down.
AAAATAATATTTTGGGTGTCTGTTTAACCATTGCTTTTTAATAATATGTGATTTTTAATTGAGACAGGGTCACAAATTTTCCAGTTACATAAGTAAAAATCCCTAAAGCTGTTATTTCAGTATAAAAAAATGATATCAAGTGTGAACATACTGAAAATTCACTCCAAATTGTATGAAAAAAATAATCCAGTGAAACTGAAAAAAATTATTATTTTTGAGAACTGGGGCTGGTGCAAGAAAACACATTATGTTCTTTTAGAATGAACAAGAAGTAAAATCCATGCTTAATATTAATTTTGCAAATATATTGTAATTTTTCAGTGAAATCTTGAAATTCATCACATTGCTGTTGGCTGGAAAAATGCAAAAAAAAAATCCCATTCATGAAGTGTGAACCTTTTATGAATTTTATGTCTTTTCTCAATAGTTATTCTAACAGTCCTGAAAGAGACTACCACCACCTTTAAATTTGTTGTTTTTCATTTTTTTTTACTTTTTTTCTGTGCAATCTTATTGATTACACCCTAAACTTTCTGATTGACAAAAAAATTTGTAAAAATTTTAACATTTAAACAATTTTAGTGGGGGGCTCAGTTTTTCATACAACCTTATAGTAAATCGATCCTGTGCAATTAACTTTTTTACTTGGGCATGTTCAACAACAGAATCCTTTGCGAAATTTTTTAATAAAGCCATTCTTGGAGTTTCCGAGGAAGATGCCATCGTAAGAACTAAAGAAAGACAAAAACAAGAGCAAAACCTCATTCCAAAAAATTCAAAACAAAGCGACCCCAATGCGAGTGGTTTCAAAATGGAGGATCGTTGTATGAGAAAGTGAGCCCTACTAAAATTGTTTAAATATTTACATTTTTTTCAAATCCTTTGTGATAATCGAAAACTTTATATAATAACCGATAAATAAAAAAAAATGCAAAACAACAAATTTAAAGGTGGTGGTAGTCTCCTTCAGGTCTGCCATTATTTCTTGTATGAATGTACAAAAGGGAAAATATTTATATTTTTTGTATTTGATCATTCTACTAAGTTTTATAAAAGCAAAAAAAAAAAGTGAATTCTAAAATTATTGACAATTATCTGATTTTTGCAAGAATTTCAAAATTAATGTGCTTTCACTAATTTTTGAAATCTAAATTTTAAAATGATCTTTCAAAAATGAAAAAGCTTTCTTAAAGCTTTTATTTTAGCTTTAATTGAAAGCTAAATTATTAAATTCACTATTCCCAGTAATCAAAATACTCTGGTTTATTTCAAATGGAAATTATATTGATTGGAATCTTAACATTTTGAGTATTTTCAACTTGAAAAGTTTATGAACAAAAGTTAATCCTTGGTTTCAAAAACTTTCCAAAAATAAAATATAACACATTATTTTTGGAAAATTAGCAAATTTAAAGTTAAATTAATCTGATTTAAACAAGTATTACTTGCTTACACATGAAATGAAGTATACAAATATAACCATGAAGGTCTTGTTTTTCTGATGTGTATGGGTTAAATACCAGGTCAGATTGGGTTCTATAGCCTTGGTTGACAACCAGTCTACCACAGACAGTAATGGCAACCTACTGTGGGAAAATCTTCTGCCCAGTAAATCATGCATGTATCACATTTAACTCACTGATTATGGACAACCAGACATGCTGGCCAGAATTGACATAAATTCATGAAACATAAGTGACTGTTTTCTTTTTGGTTTTTAATTAACTAGTAATTTAAAAATGGGTGTTGTGGTGCATTGAATATCAGCTCAGAACAAGAAATCGGGGAGCCGAGTTTGAATTTCAGTTGAATTTGTTGCATTCACTTACGCACAAATACCCTTGAGTATTAATTCATCTCTTCCCTCCAGTTATGGGTTAAATAATAGGACAGATTGGGTTCTCTAGCCTCAGCTGGCAATCAGTCTACTGCAGAAAGTAATGGCAACCTACTGTGGGATAATCTTCTGCCCAGTCAGTCATGTCTTTTGAGACATGATCGCCCAAGTGTGTATCATGTATGGCACTTAACTGACTGAATTTTTAAAAAATAACCTATTTTCAGCAATGATCTAATATTTTATTGAATTTTAGTTACTTTAGCTTTATAGCCTTATGTCTGAAGATGCTTTCTGAAAAAATAAAATTTTCTTAATTTCAAAATTTAATAACCGAGATACTATAATATAGGTAACTCAATAATTTATAAAATTCATTTACAAGCAAATACCCTTAGAAAAGGTATTAACCCATCTCTTCCTTCCAGCTATGGGTTAAATACCAGGATATATTGTGTTCTACAGCCTTGGTTGATAACTATTCTACTGCAGAAAGGGCAATCTTCTGCCCAGTCAGTCATGTCTCTTTTGACACATGATCGCCCAAGTGTGTATTAATTATGGCACTTAACTGACTATAGTATTCTATTTATTATTAATATATATTTTTTAGAATCTTATTTTTCATTTTATTCTTCATTATTAATAATTGTTATCATCATGGTTATGACATTGTAAAGTTACCTTATTAAATTTTTATAGTTCTTTATAGTTTATTAATAACTATATAGTTGTTGTCAACTATATTATTGAGATAGTAAATCCTATAAAATGGATTCACAAATGTCATGATGTAGCTTACATAGTCATGGCTTACTCCGTCAATTGTTCAAATTTCTATATTGTAAGTGGAAGAAACTTAGAAATACATGGTCTTTTAAGAGTACTAGTAGTATAGCCCGGCATTGCTCAGGTGTAATGAAAGCTTTAAAACTAATCCATGGTCCTGGAGCTCAGACTCTTTGGACATTGGCACAAAAGACTAAAAAAGCAATAGTTGTTTCCAGTTAAAGCGAAACTGTAGACTGAAAGAAAAATGAATGGATGTAAGTCAAATTTTGATTTCCTCGTATCGATTTATATATGTATATATATTATCGATTTTCTGCACTATTGTAAGAACTGCAACCTTGAAACTTCTGAATATCGTTTATTATATCTTTGTTTATGAGTGTATCAAATTTGATTAAAATCAGATCACTCCTTCTATAACCCGATTTTTTCGATTATGAATATTTATCAGGGGCACCTCGACATAAAACCTAGCTAAGAACACTCGCAGACGCTTATAGTACAACTGTGTAAATTTTCAAGAAAATCGGTTCAGCCGTTTCGGAGTCTAAAGGTAATGGATACACACACAGACACACACACAGACAGACAAAGTTTCATTTATAAATAAGTTTAGATATATTATTGTATTTTTTTAATTTTAGTTCTTTGAACATTATTCTTTAATGGATACTCATATTTGAGTGGATAGTCTATTTTTATAATTAAGCAGTATATTTTAATTATTTCCACTGGCCTGAATTGTTAAAAAATCTTATTTGGAAAATATCTACCTTCTGGAAGTGGATAGTCTGTGTCGCATGAGAGACTGAAGTAGGGTTTTCACCGTTTCACTGAAGAACCTTTTCCTGTGTTGCGTGATTTCGTCCCCTGAATAAACAGCCATGATATCCAACTGGATGCATTTGTTGTGTTATCTTTTATCTATACGCATCCTTAGATAAAAAGTTAATGAAACATGGTGGCAGCAGTGAGATAAAAGGAAATCCAAGCAAGAAAGAGAAAACAAGGAATGGATTTCAAAAGACGAACCAAGATAAGTAATGTTTTATTGTTATTGTTTCAATTTTAATTTGTACACATGTGGAGGAAAAAAAATGTCAGAGCTCGGCCTAGAAGAAACAAACAGACCTGGCATAAAATCTCCATCGGGCCCCTAAATAAACGACCATGATATAATACAGATGTGTTTGTTGTGTTATCTTTTATCCATAAACATCCTTAGATAAAAATTAATGAAACATGGTGGCAGCGGTGGGATGAAAGGATATCCAAGCAAGAAAGAGAAAACAAGGAATGGATTTCAAAAGACGAACCAAGATAAGTAGCGTTTAATTGTTAATTTTTCAAGTTTAATTCATAGGCATGTGGAGGAAAAAAATGAGGGAGCTCGACTTAGATGAAACAAACAGACCTGTGGCTGGCATAAGACCTCCACCACCCCTATGCACGGAAAATAATTTATCAGCGAACTGGAAACTTTTTCAGCTGAAATGGCACAAGTACGCTATTGTTACGGATCTGTTGAGACAGCCGTTACAATACCAAACGGCACTTTTGCTTCATACACTGGGAAACGAGACATTGTAGGTGTATTATGGGTTTCAGTTTTTAACTCCTGAAGATGAGAGAACACCTGACAAAATAATTCAAGTGTTCGATAAATACACTATAGGGGAAACAAATGAAACATATGAATGATACATTTTCCATACAAGGAAACGGGAGAGTTGGAAACTGTTGAAGCATTTATCAGCAGCCAGCAACCGGACATAATTATAACAGAATTCAATGATGTATTCAAGGAAGATGATCAATTTTTTAGAAGTTGATCATGTAATTAACTGTGCAGAGATAGTCCCTATCAGCAAACCTAAAGAGATCTACCCCCACTTTTGCCCAGGGTCTCTCAGGAATTCCATGGACCATTTAGGGTTCTGCAGGATTGGCCACTTTGAATTTTCTACATGTGGAACATTTTCATACATAATCTCTGATGTCACTGTTCATGTTTGGCCAGTACAAGCATTCTCTTACTCTTCTGCAACATCATTCGACCCCTAGGTGTGCAGAATATAACCTTTCTTTCAACATGTCCCACTGAGTCATCAGGACTACTACTTGGTTTTCTCTGAAAATTAGCTTGTCTTTTACAGTCATTTCATTCCGCATGCTAAAATATGGTCTTACTTCTGGCCATCCTTTAATTAACTGCTGCATGCATCTGTCTTCCTTCATGGCTGTTATGAATGAGGTTTTTGTCTCATAACTAAAATGCCTTAATTTATAGTATGATTCATGGTTCATGGACGAATATGTGTGTGTGTGCAGCATGTGGTGAAAATGCATGGAACGAAAGAAAAGTAGATGTCCACTCATGGTTGACCAGAAGATACATTTATTTTACATGGAGAAACATTACAAAATATGTACATTTGGTATCAGTCCCAAGTTATCGGGTTGTGTGTAACAACCATTAGGGCAGAAGAACATACATGCATTCTTTAACCATTGACAGCCATATTCCAAGTCTGTTCCCTCATGCGTTCCACGTCTGAATGTCCCGTTGATCATGTGACTCGTATGTACCCATTTTCAGAGGTGAAAAGGGAGGTACTCTGTTTGGGAACAGGAAAGGGTTAATTCTCTTGGAATATGTTTTATTCGTCCTAACAATGGCGAAGTGTAATTCAAGCAGCTTTCTCTCTGTCACCGGAATATTAAGATGTTTCTTGCAGATACACTGTCAAGGGCAGTGAACATATGGATGACGATGATGTCAAGGAAACTGTCTATATTACCAAGGCCTGACGAGCCCCATATTCCCTAGATCTTGAACCTTCTGACATTTTCTACTTCAAAAATTAAATCCCACATTGGAAAGAATAATATTTTAAACATAAAAGTAATTCAAGAGAATGCAAATGATGTAGCCATTTGCTTTCCTAAAAAAGGAATTCCAGAAATCATTCAATCATTGGAAAATACGCTGGATAGAGTGTGTGGCTTTACAAAGAAACTAATTTGAAGGATATGAAATACTGAATTGTTATGTGCTGTAGTTTGTTTGTTTTTCATAGCAGCACCCACAAGACTTTTTGATCAGACCTCATACACATTATCTGCTGAGTTTTACTCTGAACTGTTTTTTCATTTCTTTTGTTATTGTTTTCTAGAAATTTCAATTCTCTATTGAGCATTTCTGCCTATTACACTTAACCATGACCAATGCTATTCAATCATCAACTCATTTCCAGAACAGGAAGATAGGTTCTAAAACTACAGTCATATTGTTTCAGAGTAGAATATTCTGCTAGAAGAAATAGAATAACAAATATGCTCTCTTGATTCAGTTCAGTCAGTTAAATGCCCTTTAAGTGTTATTTTTATCCTAGTGACAAATTTATCAAAAGACAGGAATGTCAACTGGGTGAACTCTGTGACAGATTGGTTTGGTTTAAGTTTTGTTGAACAGCATATCAATCTTTGTGTGTTATTTAATGCTAAAAAGGTGGGGTTTTAAGGTATTTTTATTTTATAATGTTTGATAATAGTGGAAAGGTTGATTTAGTCAGATTTTAATGAAAAGTTTTTATTATTTTTTATTTTAGAAAATTGAAAATGTCTTCTAGTTTTGTATTCAAAAATGTTTTGTTGAGAATAATTTTTTATAATGTGTTATGTCATAACTTTTTTTTTCTTCAAAAATGTGTTATTGGTAATATTTTTTTTCAAAAATGTATATATTTCTATAAAAGTCTATTTTTATACTTTCATAGTGTTTTGACCACACTTTGGGGGTTAACTATTTGCCCATAGCTGGGACCCTAACCGGTGTTACCACTCCGGGTAAGAGTGGACCTGGGAACAACAGCAATTAAGAGGTGGTTCCATGCTCCTCACAACCTCCCAATCAGAGGTTTTGCTGCTGGCTGCAGTTTACTGTCATACCCAGGACCTGTGACAGCTTGGTGTTTTTATCCTAGTGACAGATTTATCAAAAGACAGGAATCTGAATTGGGTGAACTCTGTGATAGCTTGGTTACAGATGTCATAATCATAGGCACTAATGACTGATGCCTACAAGAAAAACTATTGGCCAAATCAGATTTAACTCTGGAAAGAGCTGTAAAAGTGCGTTGAATGGCTGAACTAACTAGACAAAGATTTGGAATCTTACAAAGAGAGATAAGGTCTGTCAACTTTACAAACAAAGGCTAAAAAGAAAAATATGGAGCTACCACAGCAACAACCTAGTAGAAATAAAACACTAAAGTGTTATGTCATGAGTAAGAATAAATAACTCAACAACAGGAATAGGTTAATTGTTGTATTCCATGAAAATAGTATTTACAAAGGTTATTAGTATCCAATACAAGAATAAAGGTTAATCGTCTCAACCGTCGTAAGATGTAGTATGAGCAATGGGTACTTCCGGGTCGTCACCGGAAGTCTACGACTGACTTGTCGATCGGCTGCTTGGCACACTCCCTTACGTAGATGCCACCATTACTTTACATAGTAATGGAATAGTCCATTATAGCCGAATAGGCGCAGGCGTCCCAACATAAAGTCTTCAGCCAATATCAACAGTAATGACAAAATTTAAAACTGTAGATTATTCATACTCACATTTTTGCGGAAAATTTCATGCATAAGGACAGACCTGCAACAAACGAAACCATTTTGTTAGAAGGTGTCCTGTTATCAGATCAGTACACAAAGTGAGCAATGAAGATAGTGATTTATCCTCATTAATAATAAATCCAGAAATTTTGTAGATTGTATCTTTGCTAAATTTTCTGCCACTAACAAAAAAAAAAAAGAGACAAACAACTACAAAATTAATGCCTATTCATTTTTTTTCCCCTTCAACCAGCCAAATTGCCAACTGAGAACACTGCTACCAATCATGAAAAAATATGGTCATGACCATCATGGGCTACCCACAAGTGACAAACAGACAGTGAAACCGTGTAATAGCGATCAGCGTGTTAACCCCACTGAAAATCAGTGACCAGATCCATGTTCATGATTGGAAAACATAGTCCAGGATAGGCAGAGTGATTGAATGTTGCTCCCAGCCCAGATCATACTTGGTGTTAATGAAGAAGAGTGGAAGCATATGCCGAAACCACAGACATCTGCTGCCAGTATCCTAATCAAAGATGCCATCACCACAACCTTACCCTGACACAATACTCTGAGTACCCAAACAGGTCAATCAACACAATTCAAAATCAGGAGTCTGAAGAAGATCAGGATAACTAATACACCAACCTTTTTGTATGCAGGATTATACAGGTTAAGAGAAGTTACATTTTCAATATTAAAGGACTTGGGAAGTGGTTACATATGTATACAGATACAATTACTCTGGACACACAATTAGTGATGGCTTATAATGGAGAAAACTTCCATAGTTTGTCCACTTCCTGTATTGATGTTCGACTAATAAAAACATGTATTGTAAGTTCAATGTTTATCTCCTTTTACTAAATCTACAAAGCATCACCGACTCATCTCAACTACTTTTCACAAAGGTTATCTTCTAACTGGGTAAGACTGAAACATTTTTAACATTAAATTATTCTTAACAGAATAATTAAAACTATATTGTTCATGTTGCTACGTGTGTCGAATGAATATAACAGATACAATACAAGCAAAACATCACTGTGTGACACTATCTCCTACAGGGATACTTTCCCTTCTCCCGTGGGGATACTTTCCTTTGGTTGGTTTAAAACAATGGAGAGAGAAATCGATACTGGCAATGTTATTAATGTTTTATCGTGTCACGCGATGTGAGCTTAGGAAAAACATAATAATTTTAGTACCATCAAGGACTTCTAAAGGCCGGGGAGCATAAAATTTAATTATTTTGGGAAAATATACATTTCTCTTCTTTCATGTTTATATAAATTTCTCTTCTTTTGGAGTTGAAATGTCAATTTCGCTAAGCTGAAACGAGTAGATAAAACAAGTGTCAGAGTGATTTGATAAAGTCACACAAAGGCCAAGGCCGCTGGTGGACACAGGAGTCCGTGAGAACCCGAAAGGAATCGAGGTCCGATGTGAGTTGGCAAAATCTCATTCGTCTAGCTAAAACCTTCTGCAAATCAGGTGAGCAGAAAACAATTTCATTGGCCAAAGGCTGTAAGCCGGCCGGATCCCCAGAGAGGATCGAAATTGGTTATAAAAATAGATGTGCAACAAGAAAAGTAGAGTTGGAGAGTTAGTTGGAGTTAGTTTGAGAAGTCGGAGTTGCTATCAGTCGAAATATAATGATTGGGGAGAAAAGGCCCCAGCCGGGGAGCCATGACCCATGGCTGAATGTAGGGACCCCGATTTTCCGTTTCAAATTTTCCTTGATTCCGTTTCGACTTTTAGTAAATTCCGTTTTTTCCGTTTTCACTTTTAGTAAATTCAGTTTTTTTCCGTTTTCACATTTGCAAAATTTAATTTTCCTTAGTTATTAGGTTTATTGAATTTATAATACTTTTTTAAGAAAAATTAAAACTTATAAAACATTTCAAACTTTTATTCTATTTGAAGAAATAGAGGTTTTTACATGTTGAAATTTTTATCATATCAGAAAGTATTAACAACAAATAACTCCAAGTATATTAAAAAAAAATTAACTACAATTTTTTGCAAAACCTTATTTCAATCACAATAATAAATACTCTAACAAAATTTAAACATTAATTCAAATATTTAAAAAAAATATGACAAACTGAAAAACAGCTAAAAAATTTGAAATTCAATATTTTCCAAATTAAAAAATTAGCAATCAGTAAATCTTTTTTCTAAGTCTCCATTGAAGTACAACATTGTCAATTTTCATGTTTTTTATTCATCAAATGTTTATATTGAGAAAATGAACGTTCAACATCAACACTAGTAACAGGTATCCATATGACTTTATCAGCAATCTGTTGTAGAAGAGGAAATCTGATCTTATTTGCATTCCAAAATGCTGGTATATTAAAAGGATTTGGTAAGTTATCTTTGTAGTTTACATAAATTTGGAATTCTTTTACAAGTTCAGTAGAAGGATTTTGAAAGTCTTTAATAGCTGCAAATCTATCCATATTGTGACTTATACAGGGTAGTTGTCTTGGATCAAATATACGAGCTGCATTGTAAAAGTTATACACAGGGTGGACTTCCAGGTATTTATTCAATTTAGAAAAAGATAGGCTGAACAAATCTTGAAAGTTTGAGATAACTTTCTCCCTTTCTGCGGTTTTTAGTTCAGACAGAAGACGGTCAGTTTCAAGGCCAAATGTGGATTTTGATATACCAGCATGTAAATATTGTTTCACATCTTCCATTATATTATAAGCAACACACGCAAGTGGAGACTTAGTTTCTTCTAAGCTTGTCAAAGCTTTTATTAAACGTGTGCAGTTCTCTGTAATAAAATACAGATTTAGGCGCAGATTAAGGTAAGAGGCATGATGTAGTCGATCATCAACTACTAATTCAAGAATTCTCTCCACTGCAAGGCCATGACTCTTTTCTTGCTTAAAGAATCCTTCATAAAATTGTATGAAAGATGAATGATATCTGGCAGCATTAAACCAGGAATTCCATCTGGTTGCCACTGGGACAGGAGGTAGTTTCACTTGTTCTTTAGGTAAATAATTTTCAAGCCATTTCAAATATCGCTTTTTTCGACTCTGCTTTCTAAAAAAGGCTGATTTGATGAAAGTAGTGAGCTGGGTAACATCATCAAATGCTGGCCAATTTGAGAATACTTCACCAACTAGATTTAAAATGTGTGCCAAACACAACACATGGTAGCTGTTGTTAAATATATTTGTTAAGACTTCTCTATGAGCTTTTTTGCAATAGGCTGCAGAATCTGTTACAAAGGCAAGGATCTTATCAAATTCTATGTCAAAATGAGTTACAGCTCGGACACATGCTTGACTTACTGTTTGATGATTGCATTCTGACAGGGTAACAACATCAATAAGAAATGACTCACCATGAATGTTTGCAATAATATTTAAAATGCTGTGGTCACGACAGTCTGTTGTTTCATCTGTTATAATGCTAATCCATTCGTTCGCAAGCTTGGATTTTAAAGCAGCTAAGTGACCAGCAAATAATTTTGGTAGATGAAGCTCCCTAATACAATTTACACTTGGAATAGAGCCACCTTCCTTACAGTATTTTAATAAAAATGGTCTCATTTTATCAATTTTGTGCAGAGGAATGTCCGATAAAGTGCACATGTTTAAAAAATCAAGAATAAATTCATCTCGTTTGTCTTTACTTTTGAACATTGTGGAAATTGTTTTTTGCTTCACTTGAGATGACTCAGTTGAAGATTTTTTTCTCATATGCACTTTTGACCTAATGTGGTCTTTGATTGTATCAATCCTAAAAATATCGACACTATGTAGACAAAATTTGCAAAATAGTATATTATCTTCTGCATAAAAGTCATCGGGAAATTGTTCAACTCTAGCTTTTGCACAAATTTTAGATACTGGGGTCGTTCTTTTTCTTTTTGGGGGAGCAGATGAAATTTTAAAACTTGTTTCAGCCATTTTGATGAAAAAATCAGAGAGAATTGTAATGTGTCTTGATTTTAAACTGTAGTCTCATGTTTGAAGAAGAAAACTTTTTTTCTCTATTTCTAAACTGTAAGAGAGAAATGTACCATTTCATAAAAATAAGTTATAAAATAAAACCATATAAATAGATTATTAAAAATGTATTGCTTTGATCTTGCTCTTTTTCCTTTCATTCATTTTTAAGTTACAAGTATTGTTTAAAAACCCCACTTCCACTTAATCAGGGAGACAGAGACATTGTAGGGAGGGGAATACTAATTTAGTTTGAGTTGCTTTTGTGTTAAATTTTCTTGAGTTTTTTTTTAATATTTGAAAATAAGATAAAGTATATTTTCTAGAATTTTTTTTATAAGTGTAGAAAGTGAATTAAAAAAAAATTCTTTAGATAGCTGGAAAACTACATAATGTTGAAAGAAGAAAACATTTTTCTATATTTCTCATAAATGAATGAGAGAAATATAGCATTTTGTAAAGATAAGAAATAAAATGAAACAAAAAAGATTATTAAAAATAATCTTCCTCGTTTAGTTTCTTCATTCAATTTTAGGTTAAAACTTGTTATAAAACCCACTTCCACTTAATCAGTGCAGTGACATAGTGTATTTGGAAGGGGTGGAACATTAACTTTGATCTACATCCGCTATATTTTCAAAACGTTATTTTTTTTTTTTTTTAAATTTGCCAAAATAAGATTATGTTTTCTAGGAATTTTTTTTTTGTATGAGTGCAGAAACTGATTTTAAAATGTTTTTTTTTGGGGGGGGGGGGGGCTTAAATTTTTTTTAGAAATATTACAGGGTCATGTTATTTTATTATATATTATATTTACAAACCTTGAGTATTTTATGGAAAAAAGAAGAAAAAAAATTAAATGAAATGATTAATTTAACATGGAAAATGATTTCACTAAAAAAACAGAATTCCGTTTCAAATCGACAATTCCGCGATTCCGTGATTGCGGAAAATTGGGGTCCCTATGGATGCCCACCTTAGAACTTATGGCTATAGAGTTGATTCCAAATGAAACCTGCCATAAATTGACTCAAAGAAGTTAATTTGGAATAATGCGCCATTGACATGAATCCCAAAAGAACGTTATTGTTATTTTTTTTTTTTAATGACAGGAGAATTGGATATTCTGTTTCTTCGTTCGCTTAACTTCGACAAACTCCGTTAAACTGAAGATGTCTTCTAGTTTTGTATTAAAAAATGTATTGCTGGTAATAATTTTTTTTTCTTCAAATATATATTATGGAGTAACTTTGTTACCTTCAAAAATGTATATTTTTCTATAAAAGTCTATTTGTCTGTATATATTTCTATACTTTCATAGTGTTTTGACCCCAGTTTGGGGGTTAACTATTTGCTTATAGCTGGGACACTAACAGGTGCTACCACTCCAGGTCTGGGTGGACCTGGGAACTACAGCAATTAAGAGGTGGTTCCATGCTACTCACAACCTCCCAATCAGAAGACTTGCTGCTGAATGCAGTTGACCGTCATACACAGGACCTTTAATAACTAAAGTTGAGAATTTTAGATAATATACAAAGAAAACATTACATATTAGTCATTTCAATAAGGGCAATCTAGACTAGTTTGAATCCAAAAAAAGCAGGTATGTAGTAGCCTGGTATTTAGAGAAGTAAATGCATAAATAAAAAAAAATTGGTATGTAAAAAGTCCCTACCTATTGCATTCTGGAAAATATATATCTCCCCATTACTATGTGTTGGATGTGACTGATGAACCCCAAGGAGAATCTCTGGGCATCATAAGAACAGAAATATCACAAATCACTTATAAAATAGATTTTAAAATTTTGAATAAGGCCAAAATTTTCTCATTAGGAATGTTTAGCAATTTTTCTTTGCAGTAATTCTTGAAGAGTGTGTGGTTTCTGTTTCTTGTTACTTTAGTTCCTATTTTAAAATGCTTAACGAAACGAATGTAGTTTATTTTCTCATTGATGCAGATAGAAGAAATTATTTCTTTACCAGGGCATGTTCTGCTCTTTCTGCAAAACATTTATGTCCATCTAGAATCAACTTATATTTGGACTGTTAAGTGGAATATCTTAACCTGCTTTAATACCTATACTAAAAAGAATAATCTAATTCAGTTCGACTTTTATATATGAAGTTGAAAATAAGATGTACATTGAAGTCTATATATTAGTGTTTTTATTTAATGTGTTTATTGCATCAAACATGACTTCAGTGTAAAAAGCACTTTGCATTTTCTACAAAAATATTATATCTCAGCAGTACGGGTTGCATGGTTTAATAAAGCTGACCCTGCCGCTGACCTCTCTGAAATGATGAATATTTGGCAAAATGTTGCTAATCTCTAGCATGAGTTTTTTGATGTGTCACCAAATGTGACTTTTGTGAAAATGATGATCCACATATTTTGCAAAGATATGGCTTCTCTCCTGTGTGTATTCGCATATGTGTTATCAAATGAGCCTTCTGTGAAAAGGAAGCTCCACATACTTCACAAAAGAATGGTTTCTCTCCAGTGTGCAATCGCATGTGTATAACTAAAGAGGGCTTTACCAAAAAAGACGAACCACACTCTGTGCAACAATGTGGCTTCTTGCCTGTGTGTATGTTCATATGTTTGCTTAAATATGACTTTTGTGCAAAGGATGGTTTGCAAATTTCACAAGAAAAGGGTTTCTCTCCAGGGTGTGTTCGCATGTGTAATAATAAATCTGACTTCATTGAAAACGAAGACCCACATACTGTGCAACAATATGACTTTTCAGCCATGTGTCTGATCATATGATTTTCTAAATATGACTTCCGTGCAAAGGATGCTTTGCAAACTTCACAAGAGAAAGGTTTCTCTCCAGTATGTGTTTGTACATGTACAACTAAAGATGATTTTCCTGAAAAGTAAGATCCACATATTTCACAAAAATAGGGCTTCTCTCCAGTGTGACTTCTAATGTGTGCAACTAAAGATGACCTTGCTGCAAAAGAAGAACCACACACTTCACATGAATATGGTTTCTCTCCAGTGTGAGTACGCGTATGTCCTACCAAGTGTGACTTACATGAAAATGATATTCCACATATCTCACATGAATATGGTTTCTCTCCAGTATGTATTTGAATATGTTTCACCAACTGTGGCTTTTGTGAAAAGGAAGCTCCACATATTTCACAAGGAAATGGTTTCTCGCCAGTGTGCATTCGCATGTGTACAACTAAAGAGGACTTTCCTGAAAAAGAAGAACCACACACAGTGCAACAATGTGGCTTCTCGTCTGTGTGTATGCACATATGTTTGACTAAATATGATTTCCGTGCAAAAGATGCATTGCAAATCTCACAAGAAAACGGTTTCTCTCCAGTGTGCAATCGCATGTGCACAACTAAAGATGACTTCATTGAAAAAAAAGAACCACACACTGTGCAGCAATGTGACTTTTCACCGGTGTGTCTGCTCATATGACTTTCTAAATATGACTTCCGTGCAAAGGATGATTTGCAAACTTCACAAAAAAATGGCTTCTCTCCCGTGTGTATTCGCATATGTACAACTAAAGATGACTTTCCTGAAAAGTAAGATCCACATATTTCACAGGAATATGGTTTCTCTCCAGTGTGTATTCTCATATGTCTAGCTAATGATGACCTTGATGAAAAGGAAGAAGCACATATTTCACATGAGTATGGTTTCTCTCCAGTGTGTGTACGTGTATGTTCTATCAAATATGACTTACATGAAAATGATGCTCCACATATTTCACATGAATATGGCTTCTCACCAGTATGTATTCGAATGTGTTTTACCAAATGTGGCTTCTGCGAAAAGGAAGTTCCACATATTTCACAAGAATATGGTTTCTCACCTGTGTGAGTTCGCATATGGCTAATCAGAACACTCTTTTGTGAAAAGGAAGATCCACACTCTGTGCAACAATGTGACTTTTCACCTGAGCGTGTACTCATGTTTCAGGAAATATTATATTCGTGAAAAATTGATTTACAACCTTCAAAAAATGATTTCTCAAGTGATTTTACTGTTTCTTAAATGTTGCTCATCTGAAAAAGATTCACATATTTTCACAAGGATATGGTTTCTCTCCAGTGTGTTCTTACATACCAATGAGATTTTTAAAAAATGAGTTTTCATTTAAGAATTTCTACAAAGTGATCTTAAATAACATTTTCCCTGAAAGTTATCTTCAAATGTGAAATTGTTTTTTTAAAGGAGTATATCCATTTAAGAGCAAGCTGTAAAGAAAAAAATTTTTTCAGAAAATATATAATACATCAATAACTGGATAAAATCTTATGTCAAACAAACAAATTGGTTATACACATTACTATATATATATATAGTCATCTGCAAACAAATCTGTTTTGCTGTATCACAGCTCATCAGTATGGTTAGACATACAATTTCATTTAGCCAGGATTGAAACCTCACTGAATTGACATCAGTTGGTGATTCTACCTCTGAGCTATTGGTACTCGGCAGAGGAAGGCTGACTTTAGCATGTTATATATAATGTATACACACGCCAGAAGCCGAGTGTTCAAATTCATTACTGAATTAACAATGTTTAGATGTGTGAGTAGCTACTGTTTTTTCAAATCTACCATTCCTTCATAGTGCTCAATCGAGTTGTGAGAGCGTAATTATACATACATTATATATATATATATATATATAGTCATCCGCAAACAAATCTGTTTTGCTGTATCACAGCTCATCAGTATGGTTAGACATGCAATTGCTTTTAGCCAGGATTGAAACCTGACTGAATTTTACTGCTGTCTAATGAAATTTTGCACATCTGGAAAGATCCACATATTTCACTAGAATATGGCTTCTCTCCAGTGGGATTTCATGAGAATTAGAATACGGCTTCTCTCCAGTGGGATTTCATGAGAATTTCTACAGTTTTCTTAAAAATCATTTTCCCTGAAAGTTATCTTAAAATGTGAAACTGTTTTCTTTCATGTAGTATATCCATTTTAAAAAGCAACCTGTAAAGAAAGAAAAATGTTACATTAGAAAACATGTAATACATCAATAAGTGAATAAAATTTTATTTCAAACTTACAATTTGGTTATACACATTACTGTGTGTGTGTGTGTGTGTGTATATATATATATATATATATATATATATATATATATATATACATACATACATACACACACACACATTTACACTCTCACACCCTGATTGAGCACTCTGGAAGAATGGTAAACTTTGAAAAACAGTAGCTACTCTGGCATCTACGCATCATTCATTCAACAATGAATCAGAACACTCTCAACTATTGGGCATATATAATGATAATATACACACTAAAAAGTCTGCTTCCTCCTACCAAACGCCCATAGCTCATAGGTAGAATTGCTGACTGACGCCAATTTGGTCGGGTTTCAATCCTGTGTAAAAGGCAATTGGCTGTCTAACCATACAGATGAGCTGTGATACAGTAAAACAGATCTGTCTGGCTATATATATATATATATAGCCAGACAGATCTAAATATTAAAATTTTAGAAAAACAAAAGAATCTATTGTCTAAAATGATTATATATATATAAAATTTTAGAAAAACAAAAGAATCTATTGTCTAAAATGATTATATATATATATATATATATATATATATATATATATAATCATTTTAGACAATAGATTCTTTTGTTTTTCTAAAATTTTAATATTTAGAATTTACTTTTTACATTTTTATTTTATTTTGTATCTTTATTTCCTTAGGCGTAAGAAGCATGTCCAAAATAGTCTATTATAAAGTGGTTGGGTTGGTTGTTTTTGGATAACGGCATATCAACCATTCTGGGTTAATACCAAAATCTGAATATTTTATGCACAATTATATGGCTTCAATTACAGATTGTCCATGATTTTACATTTTCAGAGTAAACTAACTTTGTATTTAGATGACAAAAAATTGTTTGTAATTTTTAAAAAAATGTATCACAAGTAATTTTGCTCTAAAATTTTAAAATATTTTTAGTGTTGTACTGATTGTCATTTGGCTCAAAAAATTGTTGGTCATTTACCTATCAAATGTATTCCTGCAAACCTTGCAACAAATGTATAGCTGGTAATTTTAGTAAAAAAAAATTTTTATTTTTGTTTGTGGGGTATAATATTTGCTTATAGATTAGACCTTCTTAACAAGTGCTACAAACGCAGGGTCATTTCTGAAGAAGTGAAAATTACTTTAATATAGAACAACTAATTTTTCCAAGAATTTCCAAATTGATGTTATTTTCACTGCAAAAAGTTACATTTTTTCATACACGTTTATAGTAACACATAGATCCCAGAAAAATCAAGATTTTCAAGCAAAATTTTAAATATTTTTGTTTGTACCATGAATGAGCAAAACTTTGTTGGTTTGTTTTAACTGTCCTGAACATTATGTATTTTACACACCACACAGACATCAATAATAAGGTTTTCCTATTTTGTATTTGTTTCACACGTCATATAAAAAACATTGAAAAATATTTTCATGTCCTCATAAATAATATGCACATTAAGCACTACAAAAAACAATTTCAAAAATTAAATCAGATTCTTTCAAAAGAAACACTTAAAAAATTCTTTCATTAATTTCTGAAGAAAAAGAAAAATTTCCATGAAAAAAATCCTTTGATCTTTCGTCTTAATAATGACTTTCACAGTTAAACCATTTTTATGAAGTATTGGCCTTTTCTTTTATAATACAGATAAAAATGTATAGAATATAAAATCATATTTTTAAACACATGGTTATAAAAACTCCAAGATAATTTCTTTGTAAACATATGAATTTCTTGATTATTGTGCTGCTACTGTTCCATAGTTGTCCTTTTCTTAAATTTTTCAAATGCTTTAAGTACAGTTGTGAACTACCTCTGTTGAGTTAATCTCTGACTTCGCAGGCTAACATGTGTAAATAAACATTATTTTCATTATGTTTAAGCAAAAAGTAAACAGTTAAGAGTCAGGATTACATTTACAAAATCCATTTAGATAATCTTGCAATTTGCTAATTAGACATCATGAAAGTGGATACTAGTTTTACTGAAATGAAAAAAATCATTATCCCCCACATTTTAAAATATTTTCCACAAATAAAGAAATTATCTGATATAAATTAAATTTTTAGTACTTATTAATGAGTGGGTTATTTTATGAGAAAAATTTGTGAAAATATTATTTTTGCTTTTTCATATGTAGTATTCAATTGGACGAGGGTCACAAATTTCTTCGTTATACAAGTAAAAAACCTTTAAAGATGTTATTTCAGTAAAACAAAAAAAAATTATGTTATATCAACTGTGAATAATACTGAAAATTCATCCTGAATTGTATAAAAAAAATAATCCAATAAAACTGAAAAATAATTATTTTTTGGAACTGGGGCTGGTGTAAGAAAACATTTTCTTTCAGAATGAACAGGAAATAAAATCTATGCTTAATATTTATTTTTCAAATATATTACTTGTAATTTTTCAGTGCATTTGTGAAATTCATCAGGTTGCTGGTCGCTAGAAGAATATTTTATTCTATAAAGACAAATCTGAAAAATGCAAAAAATAATCCCATTTGTGAACCTTTTATAAAAGAATTTTGTTTTTCTTCTTGGCAACTGTTAGATTATCTAAACTTATTTATAAATGGAAATTTGTCTGTCTGTGCGTGTCCGTTGAAAATTTACACAGTTGTACTATAAACGTCTGCGAGTGTTCTTAGCTAGGTTTTGTGTCGAGGTACCGCCAATGAAAATCAATAAACGAAAAAATTGGGTTATAGAAGGAGTGGTCCAATTTTAATCAAATTTGATACACTCATAGACAAAGACATATATTCAGAAGATTCAAGGTTGCAGTTCTTACAATAGTGCAGAAAATTGATAATATACATATATATATATATATATAGAAAAGGCAAGATGTTTGTGTGTGTGTCTGTTTATCTGTTTGTATGTCCTTTATACAAATCCAAAAATTTTTATCCGATTCTCACTAAACTTCACACAAATATGCTTTAGGCTGAGTCTAAGCTCCAAGACCATGGATTAGTTTTAAAGCTTTTATTAAACCTGAGCAATGCCGGGCTATCCTGCTAGTTTCTTATATAGATGTACAAAAGGAAAATATTCTTATTGTTTGCATTTAATCATTTTACTAAGTTTCATAAAAGTGTATAAAAAAATAAATGTAAACTATTGGTTTCTTACAATTATAACAATTTTACTGACAAAATAAAAGGTGGACCTGTTGTAGAAAATACAAGGTAAGCTTCAAACCAGAATGCCCATTCTGTCAACAGATGCCCTGAATGTCGATGGATTTCTGCTAAACTATATATGTAGCACCAAGCCAACACTGAGGCACTTTGGTGAGTTGATCAGCTCTGTTGGCATGGGGTCTGTTGAGTTCTATATCAATGGTCAATTTTTATTCCTCCACCGGTTCTTTGTCAGTCAGATAAGTGCCATATGTGATACATGATTGGGCGATCATGTCTCAAAAGAGACATGAATGTCTGGGCACACAGTAGGTTGTAATTACTACCTGCAGTAGACTGGTTTGCCAGCCACGGCTATAGAACCCAATCTGTCCTATTATTTAACCCATAAAGGAGGGAAGGGTATTTGTGCGTAAGTGAATGCAAGGAATTCAACTGGAATTCAAACTTGGCACCTTCTTTGATTGTACTGAGCCAATATTAGCGTTTGTCACTTTCTTTGTGTGCACTTGAGATTTTCCCGATAACATTTCAGAAACCCATTGATGCACGCACACTTAGTGTTTAGATGAATCACGGTTGATTTCAATTGCAGTTAATGTTTCTCAAGATAGCATTGAGCTCTGCTAGGTTGATATGCTTGCTTTCGTGTTCTGATCAGAGCCAAGAGGCATCTTCACTGCATTCCATAATGATAGCAGTGATAAAGAAGTATGCGTCAACCCACACAGTGACTTCATGTCTATCAATGCACCAATCACCCTGTGCCAAATCTTTCTGTGCCAATCTGCAAATGATATCCACCAGCATCTGATTCAGGGGTAGGTTCCTCACCTCATTGTCCTAGCCAGTCACATACTGAAAAATGTCCAATCAACTTCCGACACAAAGAAAAGATGCTTTGATGAGTGAGCACATTAGGCAACCATGGGAGGTCAAAACTGTGACTCCATTGCAATTTAACCTACTCCTCTCAAACACACAATTTCAGCCTTACTCGTCAGTTTGAATTGCTGAAGATGTGGCTTTACACATACCACAGAACATTGTCATCAATATACGAGGACATGATCCTCTTAATAGTTTCTTCCTGTGTGACCATAGCATTCAAAGTGGATAGAATTATTAGCAGTGCCACAGTAAGCCCAAAACCCAAATGGGTGAGATAATATCCTTGCCTGTTTATCTATAGTTTGAAAGAGCCATAATGATTTGTCAACATGAATCATGCAGAGTGCAAACCTAGCACTGCAACATCCGATCCTTCCTTTATAAAGAAAAATGAAAATAATTCTTGTAACAATTAATTATTAACAAAATTTTTTTCTTCTTCAGACTATATATATATATATATATATAATAGCAATTAAAAGCTTATATAAAGTGATAGTTTTATTGTATTTTTTATTTTACTATTCGAAGCATATTTTCAGAAAAGTGGCCAACCGCTTAAAAAAATAGATGATTTACATTCCCCAAGGAGTCTTGCGTTTAACTAATAAAACAAATTTCCGAAACAAAATTTAATTTTTAAAATTTAATGAATTTACGTGGAGGCTAGTGTGGGGAAACAGATTGTAATATTTTTTTACCACTAAAATTAATGCTTTCAAAATTAATTTTATTCACTTGCGAATAATTCCTAAAAGTTTCAGTAAAATCCGACAATTATTTGATTTTTGCAAGAATTTCTAAAAGGTGCTTTTCACTGGAAAGAAACTGAATTACGTAAAATTACATAAATTCGTTGCCTGTGAGGAAAAACAAAAGATTTTTTACCAATATTTCGAAAGGATTAAAATTTTAAAAAATAATTAAAAAATACTTTGTAAAATTAAACCGTATCGCGATCTTAGTGGACTTTTTCAAATAAAATCGAAATTTCACTTCAGAAAAGACATTTTTAAAAATAAAATTATTTAAAATAGTTCGAGCAATGTATTTGTAAAAATAAAAAAAAAATGTTTTTTTTTGTTTTAGGAAATCAGTGGTGTTTTCTACATTTTCTAGTATTTTATTATTTTTAAATCTTTCTTCTTCTTAATCAACATCAAAAAGGGGTTTTTAATTTAAAAATTCAAGAACCAGTCGCATTTTTAAATTAACACTAAACAGGATACCTCCACGAATTGCAGAAAAAACAGCATATGAAGGAAAAGGCCTCAAATAAAGTTTTCTCAGCAAAATGTTTTGTTATCATTAAGAGGATATCAAAGTAGTTTTAAATTATTTTAAAAATCTTTTTAAATTGTTTTTAACAGGTTCATTTTCTGGTAGAAAATCTTTTTTTTTCTTTCGTCAGTGCGAGACCTAAATTGACGCAGAGTTTATTCCGTCAACACGTAATATTACGCAAGGCATATTTTTGACTGTAAAAGACACATTAATTTGGAAATTCTTGCAAAAATCAAATAATAGGCGGAATTAGATGAAAATTTCAAGACTTATTCATAATCGACTGAAATCAGTTTTGAAATAATTATTTTTAGAAAATATTGGTAAAAATAATTAGCGCCAAATATCATACGTTTCGCTGTGCCTTCCCAAATAAATACAAAAAACGTAACTCAGAAAGATTTTTACTACACCTTTCTTCATTGTTCATGCTTTTTCTGTAATTCATGTTGATTTGTTAAAACTTCGTCAATCTTTGAATCATTTTTATTTCTATATTAATTCTGAAAATAATTTTCGTGTGCCTTTCTCTGCGCATTATGGGAAAAGAAAGACAAGGATAAAAAAATACCATACCATCTGATTTTTCTTCGTCGAGGCAATATATAAAAAAAATCAAAGAAAAACGAGAAACTTTCTACTACAATTGTTCCGTCTGTATTGTCATTTAAAGAGCGAAATTCAAGGGAGATAATTCAACAAAATCCTTTCAATGGAATCCACAAGACTTTTTGACTTTGATTTATTGCTATATGTATTCCCATAAATAAATAAATATTTATGGTATCCTTGTATCTGACAATAGTCGTTTTTTTAAATTTCTTTCACATTATACTTAAGGTCAACATTTGTAACATTAGATTATAGAGAATATTTCTAACATTTAAAGATTCGCTTAAGTGCCATACGTGATACACGCTTGGGTGATCATGTCTCAAAAGAGACATGACTGACTGGGCAGATTATTCCGCAGTGCCATTGCTTTCTGCTGTATACTGGTTGCCTGCCAAGGCTATAGAACCCAATCTGTCCTGTTATTTAACCCATAACTGGAGGGAAGAGACGGAATATCTTTCCCAAGGGTATTTGCGCTAAGTGAATGCAATGAATTCAGCTGGAATTCGAACTCGGCTCCCCGATTACTAAGTACTTAAAAATTATATAAAAAAAGTGTTCATTTTTTATTTTCTTATGTTTTAACAAATAAAGTCTCTGTACAACAACACAAAATTGTCAACATCTTATTATTATTTGTTAATTGATTGACAAGTGATGAAAAGTCCAAGAAATAACTGCTACTACTCGTTTGAAAGTTTTTTTTTCTCTATTATTTTCAATTTAAACTTAGTAATATTCGTTTCAAATCAGATTAATTATGCTTTAAATCAGCTAATATACCTCAAGAAAAATTTCTGAAAAGCATATTTTATTTTTGGAAGATTTTTTAATAAAGAAAATTACATTGCAATGAAAGACAACTAAAAAAAGGCTCTAATCAACTAATTTTAAGGCCTCCTGTTTGAAATACATCACAGAATATTTTGCTTACTATAAATAGTAATTTTAATACTTTAGCTTAGCTTACAATTCAACAAAGAAAGTTTCAAGAATTTTTTTAATTTTTAAAATTAATTTTAAAATTTAGGTATTGTTACAAACATGAAATTTTTCATCGAAAATTAATTTCATTAGTTAAACACGGGGGTCCTTGGGGAATGTAAATCATCTATTTTATTTTTTTCAAACAGTTGGGTATCTGAAAATCTGCTCTGAATAGTAAAATAAAAAAATGGAATAAAACTTTGACATTATTCAATTCAATAAGCCTTTAATATATATATATATATATATATATATATATATAAATTCTTAATTTTTTTCTTTCTTAATTATAATAGCTTATAAAGTTTTAAAATATTTTCTTCTTCACAGCCTTGTCGCGGTTAGGTTATTAAGTTATTAAGTGAAAACTATATTTACTCATAGAAACTTGAAAAGTTTAATACAAATCTTCAAGCCAAAAGATTTTTTAAATAATATTTATTTTTTTGTATACAGGAAGTTGTTTTTAATTATGGTATTTTCTGTATTACATTAAAAGGTCATGTGTTTCATGGTTTCTTCACCTTACAGGAAAAAATTGGACAGTTATGTCATTTATGGTCAAACATACTTAGCTTATCACCACATCTGGCTGTCATAAATCTCTTCACACATTCATGAGTAAGAACTACTTTCATTCTAAACTTAATGCTATAAACCAGTAGTAGTTGTTTCAAATCAGATTAATTCAATTTTGAATTTAGTAATTTTACAAAAATATCATGTCACATTTGTATATTTCATTTTTGCAAGAGTTTTAAAACCGAGAATTAACTTTTGTTTACAAACCTGTCAAATGTAAGAAAAAATGATAACTTTTGAAAACTCTCAAAAAAAACCTTAGATTCCAATCAAAATAATTTCTATTTGAAACATACCAGAGTATTTTGCTTAGTGGAAATAGTAAATTTAATTATTTAGCTTTCAATTAAAGCTAAAATGAAAGCTTCAAAACATTAATAATTTATTGAAATTTATTTTGTTCAGATTATGTCCTTATTATTTATTTTAAAGGAAATAAAAGTTTTATTGCATTTTTTATTTGGGATTGATTGGGAGCAGTTCTTTGTAAAAGCAGTAACTGTTTGAAAAAAAAAAAAAAAATAAAGAAATGGATGATTTACATTCTCTAAGGAGTCCTGCATTTAACTAAGAAACAAAGTTTGTGCACAGAATGTAATTTCTAAAAATTTGATGGAATTATGTCCATGTGTGTGCATGGCAGTTGGGTAACCAAGTAAAAATAATATTTTTACCAAGATTTTCTAAATTATGATTTAAAAAAATAAATCCATTCATTTGTGAATAAGTCCTGAAAGTTTCACTAAAATCCAACATTTGACAAATGTGTTATTTTACTAGAAACAAAGGCACTAAAATTACCATAGTTATTTTACACTGTTGACGCAAAAAAAAAAAATTGTTTAACAAGAATTTCAAACATGTTAGAAAGGATTAAAAATATTAAAAAATAATAATAAATACTTTGATTTTTCCTGTAATAATAACAAACATTTTGACGGAAAAACTTTGTTTTTGTTAAGCTTGGGACCTTTTTTCATTATGCTATGCTGTTTTTAGTGAAAAAGTGGAGGTCCCTACATTAAACAAAAATAATAATAGTAATTTTATGAATTCAAAAGGGTAAGATATGATTAAAAATACTCTTGAGTGAACATCTTTTGGCAGTTCACAGAAAATTTAGTTTTGGAAAACATTTGGTTCACATTAAAGAGCCGTGGTTGAAAAAAGATGTTTATCATTGACTGACAGATTAAATGTTAGTGATGACTGGTTTGAAATTGCCAATGTTACTTCTAGCATATGCCATGTGAAATAAAAAAAAAAATGTAACTATGTGGAGACTGTCACATTTCTGCAACTTGAAATCTGTGGGGTTTTATAAGAAATTTTTCTCGAAAATAAGCTAAAGAAAACAGGTTTTTACTTATGTTTGGTTAAAATATTTCACATGCAGATGATAATTTCTGACCAATAGAGACTTTGATTTAAATGGTGTGTACTGTTTTATGGAATCTTTTTGACATGTTAGTAATATTGTTAGTTATTTAGTAGAAAAGAAAGTTTGGGTTATTTTTTATATGGTTTGTATATTGGTATCTAATTGTGTTGGAAATAGTTTTGTGGCAATAGTACCATTGTCATTTCCTTCATGCCCTCGATACCGAGCAACTTCTACTCAGGTAGCTTCTTCTCCCAAGCTCTTACTTTGTAGAACTAACTCCCTAGAGGTTGCTTCCCTGACAACTATAATCTTGGTTTCTGTATGTCCAGGGTCAACCACTAAGTATCCGACATGCCTGCATTTCTTTCATCCTCCTGCTTTACAACCATGTCACCCAGTAACACGTTGAAGGGCTCTTGAGCCTTGTACTGCATGAACAGTCAGTCAGTTAAGTGCCATACGTGATACACGCTTAGGCGATCATGTCTCGAAAGAAACATGACTGACTGGGCAGAAGATTATCCCACAGTAGGTTGCCATTGCTTTCTGCGGTAGACTGGTTGCCAACCAAGGCTATAGAACCCAATCTGTCCTGCTATTTAACCCATAACTGGAAGGAAGAGACAGATTAATACCTTTCCCAAGGATATTTGTGCGTAAGTGAATACAATGGTATTCAACTGGAATTCAAACTCGGCTCCCCAGTTTCTCGTTCCGAGCCGATATCCACTGTACCACAACGCGCATCCTGCATGAACAGTAAACATTGAAAAAGAAAGAAAATCAGTGTTCAGTCTCATATAAAATCCAGGATTTCAAATGCTGATTTTCAAGGCAACAATTATACTTATACTTGGAAAATTCATGCAGCACAATCTTCCTATCAACTTTTTATCTAATCATTATATATCTGAGGTATCATACCATCACTGAAGTTAAGCCAAAGTGATTCTAGTCAGTAACAGTAATCAGTCACCCATCTAGGGTGACTGATTGGGATTACCAAATGCTGAAAGTTTGAATGTGCATGTGGTGCATGTATGACAGCTCTGAATTGTTAATTTAAATGCTGCATTCCAATTGCATTCATTATGAACACATAAACACAAGAGCCTTGGGAAAGTTATGGATTCAGCTTTTCTGACACCCCATCTATGGGTTATTTATTAATATTTGTAGTACTAAATCATTATCTCAATAAACAAAAATCTTACAATCTGAAATATTTTCTGCCTTTAAATAACCTGCAAAGGTTTGTTAAGCCATAGAAAATGAATCAGTCAAAATTTAGGCATAATGAATTTTCGGAAGGATGTATTGAAATTGGGTTGCCATCAGCTAAACAGTGGCAAGAAGGCTATCCATAAGGATTCCAAATTATTGCTTACCTATATATATAAAAGGCAATCTGTGAGTCTGTGTGTGTCTGTTCCCTATGCATGCCTACATTTTTTAAGCTATGCCATTGAAACTTTCTAGGGACACATATCTACAGGGAAGCCAGGTCGACACATACTTTTTGAGTTTAAGTTCAGCAATTTTCCATTTTGCATTTTTTGGCCAATGGGGCCAATTGTTTACATTTGCTCCTTAGAACATCTAAGATCTAAGATGGTTGCTAAATTATGTCAAAGAAATCAAATCACACATGTCAAACATGACTAAAATATATTTTTATTAAAAAAAGTAATAAGCCTACAAAATAAATAAATTTTACTTTTATGTTAAATTTATTTAGTCAGCATCTGCTCCTACTACTAAAATGTTCTGAGTTATACGGGCAATGCCAGGCTATGATGCTAGTACTAATTTTTGTTGAATTCAAAATATAGGTTGGTGTATAAATTACACATATCAACAATATTGTTGGGATTACCGCCACCTTATCTACAATCTTATGCCTGCTAGGTAGCACTGTTTCAGGACTACATAATGAAGGCACATAAACAGGCTTGTTCTCTTTCTTTTCTGTGCTAAGATATTTTAACAACAACAAAGAATTTGACTGTCATGAAAAAATTTATTCCCCGCCTGGTATAATACCAACAGGATAAAAATCCTTTATTTTACAGGGAATAGCTGATGC
This sequence comes from Ascarosepion bandense, assembly GCA_037127315.1. Classification (NCBI taxonomy): domain Eukaryota; kingdom Metazoa; phylum Mollusca; class Cephalopoda; order Sepiida; family Sepiidae; genus Ascarosepion; species Ascarosepion bandense. The sequence goes on along the minus strand of JBBBDQ010001519.1, from coordinate 84,667 downwards.
CCCAAAAATGAAAAAAAATCACACACATAAAATTGGATCAGAATCACTAAAAACAAATTTTGGTAAAAAAATAAAATCCAAAATAAATTGATTTTGGTTGCTGAGTGGATAAAATACAAATCGAACTTTCAATGACCCGTATTTATGGGTGTATGTATGTAATCCGCATTCACCTCAGTCGAGTTGAGCCGGCTTCCTCCCCGACGGAGAAAGTCTCATTGGGATTTGTTTAAGGGCAGGGTCCCAAGTCCTACCCTGTTATTTAACCCATAACTGGAGGGAAGGAACGGATTACTACCTTTCCCAAGGGTACCAGTGCGTAAGTGAATGCAGGGCATTTAACTGGAATTCAAACTCGGCTCACCGATTTCTCTTTCCAAGCCGATATCCACTGCACCACAATGCACATCCGTCAATAAATGCTTACAGCACCTAGTATTACCAAGCGGTCACCCATCTAAGTACTGACCAGGATCAACATTGCTTAACTTCGGTGATCGAACGGGAACCGGTGTATTCAATGTGATATGACTGTAAACATGTATTTATGGTTTTTGCCACTAAAAAAAAAAAAGAGTTTGCGTTTGGAACCAATCACATTCACATTTTTTGTAGCAAGTCAAGACAGTCGAGAACCACAGGAGGAGGAGGAGGAAGATGAGACATTTCCGTTGACTCCTCAAAAATTACGCATGCTAAGTAGGTTTTTCACTGATCATTTATTTGTTTCATACTATGTTCTTTATTTCATTTTCTTCCTCATATAATGACAACAAAAAAAGAGAAACAAAGGCAACTTATATCCACTTTCATTTTACACACAAGACACATTAGCTCAAAAGTAAGACTCAACACATAGACCTTACAATTTTTGTTCACACACATAGAGAAACATAGACTTCTCTTAACTTCACAAATCACATTTTGCTTAAACAAATGAACTCTTTGAAATTTAAAGGTATTTTACTACCTGAACAAATAAGACCCTGAAAAATATCACTTGTCTATTGTGTATATATATATATATATTAAATATGAGTTTGAGTTTTGCTTAATGGCATATCAACCACTGTGGGTTCTTTAATGCCAAAAATATAGGGTTTTAATGTATTTTTTTTAATGTTCAGTTATATTAAGAAAGTTGATTTAGTCAGATTTTTATGAAAAAATTAATTAATTTTAGAAAATTGAAAATGCCTTCTAGTTTTCTATTCAAAAATGTATATTTTTCTGTAAAAGTTGATTTTTATACTTTCATGATGTTTTCACTCCAGTTTGGGGCAAGTTAACTATTTGCCCATAGCTGGGACCGTAACAGGTACTACCACTTCAGGGCAGGGTGAACCTGAGAACAGCAATTAAGAGGTGGTTCCATGATCCTCAAATCCTTCCAATCAAAGGCTTTGCTGCTGGATGCAATTTACTGTCATGCCCAGGACCATATATGAAATATATGATTCTTTCTATTTTTCTGCAAAACATTTATTTTTGTGTTTTATTTCTAATATATGTTGTATTTTATGGACAGGATACTTGGCATTAAATTTTCCTTTTAATCCGGGTATCTGCTCCCATATACTTAATTTCAAAATTTGCAAAAATACAAAGCACAGTTATTCCTATTGTATCTTAGAAATGAGTGCACGTAAATTGGAGATATGGATAACCATGTTTTTCCAGCCCAGCAGGTATAACAGGAAATTGACTCTTCCCTTAAAGTCTCCTTTTTATAAGAGTATCTAAATCAAAGGGTTAATGGCAAGTTACTTCCCTTGGACTGTAAACACAATTCCCTTGACACTGCTATTACTGTATACACTTTTGCAGGCATAAAGTTTAACTTTGCCAATAAAATTAGAGACAGATTTATTTCTCTTTATTTCTCCTGGAGTATACTGGCTACTTAGTTGTAAAGAACATTTTTAATTTTGGTTGCCAGTTTGTAGCATGAGGAGTTATGATTTTTTGAGGATCAAGTTGAGAATATTCTATGTCAGGAAATGGAAGATTTTCAAAAGAATCATAACTTTTGAGTCACTGTATGTGCTGCACTTAATATTTTGCAGAATATCATCAGTTTAATTTCCCCAAACCAATAATGAAGTTGCAGTTAAATAAGTTCAAGTGGATTGGTAATTGTAAACGCTTTTATTTTTTGTTCTGTTGATTACTTTGTTTCACTTTTGCTGTTTACAATTTTCACTATATGTAAATCTTTTAATAGAAACAAAGAACTTGACAAAACAGAAAATTATATCAAATTTATCTTTGTTTACCAGAAGAATGCAAATAATCCTGTTTTCAAATCTTCATGATTTTTAAAAGAATTTTGTTTTTTTTCCTCTTATCAAATGTTAGATCATTTCTTGTATGGATGTACAAAAGGGAAAGATTTTTATTTTTTGCTCTTGATAATTCTACTGAGTTTTGTGTTATTTGATTGCATTTTTTTTTTATTATTTGGAGTAGATTTTTGGGAATGTTGTAACTGATTGAAAAATATGAATGATTTACATTCCTCCAAAATTGACTTGCTACCAAAAATGTGAATGTGTGTAAAAATTTAATTAATAAAACAAAGTTTTGCAACAGTATTTAATTTCTAGAAATTCCATGAAAATATGTGTAAGTGAGTGGGGTAACAGAGTTAAAAAAATTATTTTCACCAAGACTGTGGAATTCTCTTCCACACGATTGCTTCCCCGACGGCTACAATCTCCAGGAGTTTAAATGTAAGGTCAATAGGCACCTCCTAACACACTAACTTGCTTCCATTCTATGAAACACTCTTCCCATCTGCCCAACCCTCATCCTCGCTATCCTTACTCATCTGTCCCCTTCCTCCTAACATTCCCTATGTTTAACCACTCCTTCTCTTTACCTTCTCCTATGTAACCCCATGTGCAATAGTGGCAGTGGAATGCCTTGCTTTGGGTGAGATGATTAAAAAAAAATTTTTTTAAATTTCAAAAATAATTTCATTTGTGAATAAGTTTTGTAAGTTTCATTAAAATTCGATTCATTTTTCCAAGAATTTCTAAACCAATGTTTATTACTGGAAAAAATATATTAAAACACCAAAAGTAATTATTAAGTTGACTGTTGATGCATAAAAGAAAAAAGATTTTAATCAAAAACAGTGAATATACAAGAAATGATTAAAACTTTATTAAAATGGAAATACTTTAATCTTTTCTCATAAGAAGGAAATTACTGGAAAGTAATTGAAATTCACCTGTAATGCTTCTTATGCCAATGACATTTCCACCAAGCTTCTCTACAGCATTTTAATGTGTACCTCTCGAATTTATATTTACATTTGCGCTCATCAGGAGAGTATATGCACATTTTGAGGCCCCATTATAACGATATACTACTGTGTTGTAGATATACCAGTTCAAATGTCTAATGGTGAAATTAGATTTACAAAAAATGTTGAAAAAACAGCAAACCTCATGTCCTGAAAATGCAACGTGAACCTCATTATACATTCACGATCAGTCGTGTCATACCGTCATTTTCACTGAAACACTCCACGGAATATTTTTTTTTTTCATATCCACATAGAACTATTTTTAGTAACTTCTATTCAGTCAGTTAAGTGCCATACATGATACACGCTTGGACAATCATGTCTTGAAAGAGACTTGACTGACTGGGCAGATTATCCTGTAGTAGGTTGCCATTGCTTTCTGCAGGAGACTGGTTGCCAGCCAAGGCTATAGAACTCAATCTGTCCTATTATTTAACTTATAACTGGCAGGAAGAGATGGATTAATACCTTTCCCAAGGGTATTTGTGCGTAAATGAATGCAAGGAATTCAAACTCGGCTCCCCGATTTCTCGTTCCGAGCCGATATCCACTGCACCACAGCGCACATCTACCTATTAGGAGTTTTATACTTTTGGTCTTCTTATGCCCTTTGACTCCAATTTGGCCCAGAAATTGGTATAGAGTGCCTGCAATGAAAAACCCCTTGCTCTAATTTTCACTGATATAGCAATTACATAATACCCCTCCTTTATCAGCTCTGATTTTAGATTTTCATATTTATTAGTTTTATAATCATGGCTTTGTTCCATTCAGCTTTCATATGGTACCGTTAATTCAACCAGGATGATTTTATAGTTCACCCTTGGGAGAAGAACAACATCTGGTCGAAGACCCTTACTTGATATTATTTTGGCGTAATCATTACGCCAACCAGGAAGGTCTGCAGATACCTCCCAAATGCCACCAGAATTAAGGAGATTATTTTTCTGGGTATAGCTTGACATTTGCTTGTTTACTTAGAACCGACATATATTTTTCCCTCTGCAACAAATTTCTGGGTTGAATTAGATGAAACAGATTTCATATATTTCTTTATAATTTTGATCAAATCACCCAAAACACTATTGTGCCTCCATGTATATCTTCCACTGACAAGAGCTGTTTTACAGGAACTAAGAACATGTTCTAATGTTTGTGGATTTTCTTTACACAGGGGACAATAGGATCGCTCTTTTTCTTCCATTTAAAAAGATTGTTCTTAGATGGAAGTAGATATGTGGAGTGTATTAAAAAACTCAACCTGAGTGAAACCATCTGCTAAATGCCCTTCCAAGTAATAGATTTCTGCAGTGCCTCCTCCCAGTTTATCCTTGGCCTTGTACACCTTTTACGAGTCTTTTGTTATCTTCTTTGTTCCTTACATTTTACATCTCATCGATCTTTACCAGTTTTCAACCACCATTGCTTTTCATTTAGTCCTAACCCTTGTTTTCCTGCTTGAGTGTATCCGATTACTTCATTGAAAGCTAGATTGTCTTTAGCACCTGTTATCGTTTCTCTCACCTTCCACTTTCTCCGTTTTTAATGTAGGATTTACTACTTTTACTGCTTCACCCTTGGAAACATCCAATATAATTTGAAGTCTGATTTTTTTAGCTTTGCTTGTCTGCAGTACAATGAAATATCAGACAAAAACCTGGAGGCAATTTTCAGATATATTTATCTTTCTTTCCACTGACTCAATTGTACACATTCCAAATTCGTATACAAATAGGGGCCATAGTAGCATTGGAATGAGTACATGCTCTAAGCACCATACCTTGTATTTTCTTTTAGAGGACAAAGATCTATCTTATGGAGATCTTGTAACAATCTGAATGTTTCTTTTACTTGGTATCTTTCAAGGATTGATCCTATCACTGACCTAAAGTTTTTACTGATTTTTCTGATACAGTAGGGATACTTTGACCACCTACTACAAAATTTACATTGTGTTTAAATTTTCTTTTCCTAAGACAAAGACTTCTGGACTTGTTTGGTTTAAATTTCATTCTACACCAACTTATCAGGTTGTCCATCAAGCTTAATGTTTTGCGAGTTGAACTTACTTTGGATGAGAGGATTGTAGTGTCATCCATGAACACCTTCACTATTGGCATTTGACAGCCTCCACCAAGCTCAACATCAGCCTTGTTGTTTGTTGCTTTGAGAATCAGCTGCATTACTATAATGAAAAGTATTGGTGATAATGTACATCCCATTGCAATTCCAACTTCAAGTCTACTCTACTTAGTTGTATAGTCTTTTGTAATAAAACACATTCCATTACCATCAAAATAAGTTCCTAGGATACTAGATATTTCCTCAGGAATATTGTACATTTGTAATGATAATTGGTGAGGTACTGATCTGTAGGAATTGACTAAATCCAACCAAATGACATCCAAATCTTTTCTTTTAATTTTTGCTTTTTGAATGGCCTTCCAGATCATGCGTTAAGCAACCAGCTATTCCTGGAACACCACCCTTCTGTACTGAAGTATCAATATACTCGTTATCGAGAAGGTATTTGATCAACCTTGATGCCAAAACTGCAAAAAATATTTTTCCTTCTACATTGAGAAGCGAAATTGGCCGCAATTGACAGATGTCCTTGGAATTCTATTCTTTGGGTATGCCCCCCCTCCCGCCGTCAGCTATAATACACTGTTGACTGATTTGGTAATTTTTCCATGCTAACTTTAAGTTAGTATGTAACTATTTAAATAGTGTAATAATAATGTAAAGAATTTGATGATAACACTTTGTTCTTATTAAGCTTGGGGTCTTTCGTTATTATGTTGTGCTGGTTTTGTTGCCAAAAAGTGGAGGTCATTAATATAAAATGTCATCATTAAAAAATTTACCAAAATTAATTTAATATTTGCTTCTATTATATTGTTCTTCATAACAATGAACATCCTGATTATAAAAATTTAATGTTTTAAGAATTTGGGTTTTTGTATGGCATTTTAAAAAGTTATTCGGAATTTTAACTACCATTGCCCACAAATAGAAAGGAAAAATGTAACAATTTGTATTGTAAAATGAATGAAAACTGTTGATAGGTAGGTTGACAAATCATAAAAAATGATAGCAATTTTATGTTCGTAGCTTAATTAGCAACTGAGACATGACTGTTCAAAGTTTGTTAGATCATTGAAAATTTTTCAGCAACGATTACAATTTTATCAGTTTTTACATCTATTCATCCAGTTTGTTATCTTTTTTTCACTGAAAATATTCCAATTTTTTAATCAAGAGTTTAAAAAATTGAGGACTGATATTACCAAACTTGTATATATATATATATATATATCTTTCTGTCAAAAAATTGGATATCAAACTGGTCATACAAATAAACAAGATCTCACTAATTGAACTTCGACCTATTTTCAAAGTGCAAATGGAGATTTGGGATAGTAACTTAGAATCCTTACATAATATTATGAACATGTTATTCCATTATCACACATTGTCCTGAGCTTGATTTAGTCAGATTTTTATGAAAATGTTTTGTTTTTATTCTATTTGCCGATAGCTGGAACCCTCTGGGTCAGGGTGGACCTGGTTACAAAAGTAATTAAGAGGTGGTTCCAACTGCCCAATCAGAGGCCTTGCTGCCGAATGCAGTTTACAATATCCCCCCCACCACCACCACAAAAAATAAAAAACAATTGAGGGTTGACTATTACCACACTGGTATATATACAGAAATTCTCTCTTTCAAAAAATTGGAAATCAAACTAGCCATACAAATAAACAAGATCTCACCAACTGAACTTTGACCTATTTTCAAAGCGTAAATTAAGATTTGGGATACCTACTTAGAATCCTTACACATAATTATGAAAGTTATTCCATGCAGCCACATTATCACACATTGTCCTGAGCAAAAGTTGATTGGCACAGATGTCTTAGATTTTACAAATTTCATAAAACTATGGATGATGTAGACCTTCAATTTCATTCATGTGTGTCTCAGGTTGGATGGGTGCAGTGATATGGAACCATCTTTAAGACAGGACTACTTTGTGTTTGGTGATACAACTCTTGAGTGTAACATGTTTAAAAAATGCCAATATGAAATTGTTAAGTTTGAAAATGCAGAAAAGAAGCTTCTATTGTCAAAACAAGGAAATAATTCAAGAAGACATGGCATAAAAATGAAACCTCATTCAAGAAGAAATGTATCTTTATAAAGAGAAAATGTTAGATTTTGTTTATATACTAATTTTATCAAAATTACCCCAGAAATAAACAAAATCTCACCAGTTGAAATTGGTAAACTTCATTTGTAACAATTTTCTTAATGTAAATTCAGGAGGTTTGCAATAAATTATGCCATTTCATGCAGCCAAGATATCACATACTGTCTTGAGCAAAATTTACATTTGGCATAAATATCTTATCCATCAGTAGTGGCACTGTTTTATAACAGAGTATTGAGAGACATTGGCACTCATTTGAGACTGCCAAAAAATTCTAGTTATATGTTTCAGGCATTGACTTACAGACTGATCACAAACCTTCAAAAGCCATCCATGCATCAGCATTGTTGCCATCAATCTATAAAAATGACTACTGGAAATATTCCCTATTGAAATTTATAGACAAATAAGAGCAATGCATGCTAGGACTTATTCCAGACCAGTAACTCTTGTCTTGTCTGCCATATTTTTGTTCTTTCTTGTCTTGAAGTCAGTATGCTATAATCAGTAGACTGTATCCTTTTCTTGTTAACAGCATTTCTATTTTGTGAACTTTTTGCCAAGATATCACACATTGTCCTGAGCAGAAGTTATGTTTGGCACAGGTGTATTATCCAGATTGAAGCCACTTGGCATAAACTGAACTTTGTTGTGTATTATAGTGTACTGACTCAATTCTGTTGTCCATAGCAGTTACTGGAGGGAAAGTGTGTAGAGTATGATTTCCAAGCAAAACATTATCAAATTCTGGCATGCCCCATATTCCCTAGTTCTTGAACCTTATGACATTTTCTACTTCAAAAATTAAATCTCACATTGGAAGGAATAATGTTTCAAACATCAAAGTAATCCAAGAGAATACAATGTAGCCACTTGCTATCCTCAAAAAAGGAATTCCAAGAATCCTTCAATCGATAGAAAAGACACTGAATAGAGTGTGGCTTTAAAAGGAAACTCTTTTGAAGGAGATTAAATACTGAATTGTTATGTGTTTCATTTCATAGCAGCAACCACAAGACATTTTGATCATACCTCGTATATATTGACTGCTCAGTATTATATTTTATCTGTTATTTCCTTTCTTTTGGACATTATCATTAATCCTTGTTGGTCATTTCTGCCTATTACAATTAACTATAACTTTTCAGCCATCAACTCATTTCCAGAACAGAAAGATGGGTTCTGAAACCACAGCCATATCGTTTCAGAACAGAACATGCATCTGGAAGAAATACAATAATAGGCTCACTCTCTTGATTATTTAAGCCAGAAAGTATGGCAGATAATTCACTCCGGCTTTTGCTGGGCAGTGTGTATGGTTTTAGCAGTAGAATCTACACCAAAAGTAATAACAACCTTCTAAATTGTGGAGAGCTCGAATGATGATCTGGAAATGCATTGGAAATGGTGACTGGGGAAATTTGAAAACATCACATGCAACTATAGGCAAGGTATTTTTTGGCTGTTCAGTCCAGAATTCATTACGAATAATCTGTGAAATACAGTGGAACCTGTCGCATGCAGCCACCCTTATATATATATATTTATATAGTCATCCGCAGACAGACCTTTTTCGCTGTATCACAGCTCATCAGTACAGTCAGACTCCGATTACTTTTAACCCAGGATTGAAACCTGACCAAATTTGCATCAGTCGGCGATTCTACCTCTGGGATACGGGTGCTCGGTAGAAAAAGGCAAACTTTTTAGCACATATTTTATCATTATAAACACCCAATAGCCAGAGTGCTCTAATTCATTATTGAATGAGCGATGCGTACATATATATATATATATATATATATATATATACACGACAGGTGGTCATTTATTAAAGGTTCATAGTCATGACCTATTTACACCAGGAACTTATATTCCACTCATCAGAATGTACATATTAGAATTTTACCCTGTAATCTGGTGATAAATAAATGAGAACATAAGAAAAGGGTCTAACTAAAGAAATTTAGTCAGCATAATTCATTTTAAAATTTAAAAAAATGTATTTACAATAGTCAACAAGAGACCAAAATATTTATTCACAAAAAATATTTATTAAGTGAACTTAAAAAAAAAAGTCAGTTATTGCTTTCCTTTTCATGCCTGTACTAGTACTAGCCATTTCTTATAAAATATGTAGGTTGGAAAAATTTGAGATATATACGGTTCAGTTTTTTCTTAGAATTAAGTAATAGCAAAAGAGAATCTGTAATAATACATGGAAAAAAAACCCAAAAAACATACAAAAACTGACAGCGATCGTGTGTTGTGGGTAGAGAGATAGAGATAGATATACCCAGACAGAAATAGAGTAGATAGATACACAAAAAAATAAACAAACAAAAGAGATAGACAATTGAGAAAGGGACATAATTTTGATTTTCTAAATCCCTGAATTTATCCAAGTCAGTACAGAGACTGCTATAAATCCCTTGAACATGTCAAATGCAATACATATTGTACAAAACAGCTGATGTTTGATTGCAAGGTGAACTCAGGCAATGTACATTTCAACAAGAAATAACAGTTTGATACAACACTACAATAACAAAACAATGAGGAAGTGTTCCTGGCTTAGATCAAATCAAAATTAAATAGATTACTCATTTAGTTTCTCCTAATTTAGAAGTTCTCAGTGTATGACCAAAGTGGATTTTTTTAAAGCGGTCACTTGATCAGTGATTTTCACTCGTTGATGTTAGTCACTGGTCGCGTTCTGGAGGCGGTCACTCACTAAGGGTCAATTAACATTTGCAAATCATCTGTGCATAGAGAAACGGTCATTAACAATAGGCAGTCACTGACGAAGAGGGTCGCATAAGGCAGGTTCCACTGTAGTTCCTAAAAACTTAAGGATGGAGATTAGAAGAACAAAAGAAAAGCATATGCTAATATCAAAAGAAAGTCTTAATTGTGTAAACACTGGAGAGTCAGTACTGGAGAGCCAAAAAAAAAAAAAAAAAAATTGCCAAACTGCCATCAGGTGATTCTAAAACTGAAAAAGAAGGGGAATAGTGTTGGAAGTAAAATATCAAACAAGATACAATACAAGCAAAACATCACTGAATAAGTTCATAACTGAAGAAATCCATGTCACAATCCAGATCCTGTAGTATTGATGTAAGTGATCCCCACCCCCACCCCACCCCACCTCAATACATAGCAAAACCAGAGTAGTGCATCTTGCTGGAAGAAATATGATAGCAAATTCACTTTCTTGATTATTTAAACCAGAAAGTAAGGAAGATATTTCCCTCAGGCATATTGCTAAACAGTGTGTATAGTTTGCAGCAGTAGTATCCACACCAAAGGCAATGACAACTTTCTAAGTTGTGGAGAGCTTCCATGATGATATTGAAATGGAAGAAGTTTCTTGATTATTTAAACCAGAAAGTAAGGAAGATATTTCCCTCAGGTATATTGCTAAACAGTGTGCATAGTTTGCAGCAGTAGTATCCACACCAAAGGCAATGACAACTTTCTAAGTTGTGGAGAGCTTCCATGATGATATTGAAATGGAAGAAGTTTCTTGATTATTTAAACCAGAAAGTAAGGAAGATATTTCCCTCAGGTATATTGCTAAACAGTGTGCATAGTTTGCAGCAGTAGTATCCACACCAAAGGCAATGACAACTTTCTAAGTTGTGGAGAGCTTCCATGATGATATTGAAATGGAAGAAGTTTGGAAATACATTAAAAATGATGACAGGGGAAATACGCAAGAATCAAGGTATTTTTTGGTTGTTCAATACAGTTTTCATTATCAGAAATCTGTGAAATAGTTCCTAAGAATTAAAGGACTGAGATTAGGAGAAGATCAAAAGAAAGGTATATGCCAATATCAGAAGAAGGTATCAATTCTGTGAACACTGGAGTGCCAGTATTGCAAATCCAAAAAGAAACATTTGCTGTAGCATTTCCTCCAAACTACCATCAGGTGATTCTAAAACAGTGTTGGAAGTAAAATATCAAACAAGATACAAGCAAAACATCACTGAATAAGTCCATAACTGAAGAAATCCATGTCACAATCCATATCCTGTAGTGTCGATGCAAGTGGTAAGTGCGACTATGGCTACAACTAACCTAGTGATGCCCCCACCTCAATACACAGCAAAACCAGTTTGGCACAGGGCAGCCCAAGATAGATTTGGTGACTGGGCAAAAATATGTAAATAAAAAACAGATTTTATATAAACATTTAATTTCTGAAGCTGAGAATTTTATGTAATATACAGAGAAAATATTGCATATTAGTTGATTCAATAATGGCATCCTAGGCTTGTTAATTTGAATCTGTAAAAAGGACGGACATAGTAGCCTGGTATATAGAGAAAGAAATTGTGGAGTAGTTTTCGCACTGAAGGTTATAATCATGCTATGTTGGTTGCTAATCGATTTAACGTACCCAAAATGTTAGGAACTTGGTAATCTTCCACTGAAAGATGACTCCTTAGTATTCGGCTAATTGTCGACTAATATCAACTGCCTAGTAGTTCTACTGAACTTCATTAGAAGTCTAAAGAACTCCTATGAACTTTCTGTTAACTCTTATTAGTATAGAAGGGAGAGTCCATTATCTGAGGAATAGGTGTGTTTCCCCATAATAGAAATTTACAAATATCAAGAAAATTGTTATGTAAAAGTTTGCATCTATTGCATTCTGGGAAATAAATATCCCCATCATGACATATGTTGGATATGCCTTGACTGATGTACCCCAAAAGAGAATCTCTTGCCATCCCAAGAACAGAAATATTGCAAATCATTTATAAAAGAGAATTTGAAATTTTTAACAAAATGTTCTGAGAATTTTTTCCATTATTCTTAGCAGTAATCTTTGTTAGTGCTTTTTGGGTTGTTTTGTATATTAGCGAGCCAGCAATAGACTGACTCATTTTATAGTTCACCAATAGAAGGGTTAATCAATGCGACGTGAATAAAAGGCAACCATATTTTCCCGAGTATTAGTGATGTAATCCGATTCAGTATAGTGTCTGACTTGTGAATGTTAATCTTTGATGTTCTTTCATTGAACAGATTACGTACTGCACTGTATTCTATATTCATAAACTATAGCGGACATGGTCAACAATCCTATCTTGAAGAATGTGTGATTTTTGTTGGAGGACTTGTTTCTACATTTTAAAATGATTAAAAAATAAAAGAATGTAGTTCACTTTGTAATTGATACAAATATGTGAAATTATTTCCTCACCAGGTCTTGTTCTGCTTTTTCTGCAAACCATTTGTGTCCATCTACAATCAATTTTTTTTTTTAATCGTTTCACTCCGAGCAAGGCGGTAATGCCACTGATATGCAGGGTGCTACATAAGTGTAAAAAGATTAATTAGAAGAGAGTGAAGAGGAAGACGAACCAGTTAGAAAGGAGCAATAGAAAGATGAGAATGCAGGTGTAATGACAGTTTCAAAGGTGGAGAGAAAGGAAAGGATATATGGGGTCGGGAAAGAACTAGAGTCAAGTGGTTAATAGATGAGTATTGACATTGCATTTAAATTCCTGGAGGTTGTAGCCGTCAGGAAAGCAAGAATATGGGAGTAAGTTCCACAGGCGGGAAGTGCGAGAGAAGAAGCTGCAGGAGTAGAATTGTCATCTGCATTTGGCTAACCTAACTGAATGGGTGGGACCCAGTTGCTAATCTGGTTGCACGAGTAAACACCTGTTGAGGAGGCACCAGTGACTTAAGTTTGTCCAAGCAGAAGCCATGAAAGTATTTATAGAACAGACTAAGGGAGGCCACATTTCGTCGGTAGGGAAATGGCTGTAGTTGATCCACCAGGTCAGTACCTATCACATTACTGATTCTCCTTTGAAGCCTGTCGAGAACACTGAGATGAACGACAGGGGCGCCTGACCATATATGGCAGCAGTACTCCATGCATGGACGAATGGTTGACTTGCATATATGCAGGATGGATTCAGGCGAAAAAAACATCCTGGCCCGACACAGTGACCCAACCTTCTTAGCAGTGGATTTAGCTATTGACTCGATGTAGTGGTTCCATTTGAGATCAGAAGAATGGGTAAGGCCAAGGAGGCGCAGTGTATTGCTCTCAGGGAGAATCGCTTGGTCCATGCTTATGGAAGGCAGGAGAGGTTGCCTGTGATGATTGACAGACAACAGCTTGGTCTTAAACGCATTGAAATTGACAAGCCACTTCTTGCTCCAATTCACTACAGAGTGTAGATCCCGTTCAAGGTCAGCAGCGAGATTATGTTTGTCCGCCATGACGGGTTTCTTACTGATGCGGGAGTAAATTGTGGTGTCATCTGCATAGATGCCTACTTGGCACTTGATCTCATCTGGGAGGTTGTTGATGAAAATAAGGAAGAGCGTCGGGCCCAGGATAGAGCCCTGTGGGACACCAGCATTTGTGCTGTAGGATGAAGAGGCATGCTCATTCAAAACTACTTTCATTTTGCAGTTATGTAAAAAAGATTGGATTAGATCAAGCAAGCGTCTGGTAATACTGTAACCCTGTAGCTTGCATAGAAGGCCAGAGTGCCAAACCCTGTCAAAAGCCTTGGAGATGTCCAGAGCAACAGCATGAGCCTTGCCTGACTCATCAAGGGTCTGGAGCATGTACTCCGTAACGGTTGTTAGTATGTTGGCCGTGGACCTGGCAAAGCGGAAGCCATACTGCCTGTTAGAGAAGAGTTTGTGGGCAGTAAGGTGTTGAACTATTTCAGCATTAATTATGGCCTCGAACACTTTCCAGAAAATTGGTAGAAGACTGATAGGGCGATAGTTGGATGGGTCCGAGGGTTCACCACAGTTCTTAAATACAGGAACAACTGAAGAAAACTTCCAGCATGCAGGAAAACAGGAAGCAGAAAGGCAGTAGTTATACAGTTTAGAGAGGACAGGGGAGAGTTCAGAAGCACACCTCTTAAGGACTATCACCGGGATTCCATCACCACCACTTGCCTTATGGGGGTCAAGTTTTGAAATTACTCAGATACTACTGTCCGGGTAATATATACGTCGTGCAGTTTGGCCTCAGTTCTAATAGGGAAGTCGGGTGAGTGTACTCCAGATGAGTCAAATGTGGAGTTGGATGAGAATCTGCGAGCAAAGCACTTACCTTTGTCTGCAGATGACATATGAACCTCAAATTCATTGATTAAAGGAGGGTATTGAGGATTTGCTATTGTTCAGCACCCGTTTGCATAACCACCAATAGTCCTTGGAGCCAAACTTGCGGTCAGCTATGCGCTGTCGCATTCTCTCAGTAAACAACCATTTGGCGTCATTCAGGATTCTCTTGCACTCATTACAAGCAGATGTGAATAGGTGCCTATTGTGATCAGATGACTGTCTCTGGAAAAGTCGGAAATAATGGTCCCTGTGGGCAATGGCGGCCAAACAAGCAGGAGAGAACCACGGAGAGGAATGAGGTTTTAGACAATACTTCCTGGTAGGTATGAAGGCATCAATGCCAGCTTTCACCCATGACAAAACCTCAGAGGCACAGTCATCAACTGGGAGATCGAACACTTTTCCCCAAGGGACGTCGCAGAGGAAATCGTGAAAGGCGTCCGAGTCAGCTTTTTGGTAGCAGTAGGTCCTATAGGTAGAAGGCTCCTGGGAGGAGTGAGAGTGGAAAGAGATGCTGAGAGAGACAACAGCATGGTTGGAGTTGCCGAGAAGGCAAAGCCGCGAGACTTGACAGGCGTCAGGTGCAGAGGCAAAACATATATCTATTAGTGAGGAGTGTCCAGAGGGAGTGCTTGGAAAGTGAGTGGGGAAGTCCACCACTTGCGTAAGGGATTGGGAAATAGCAAAGTTCATGGTGTGGATGCCCGCTGGATCAGTAATAGAGTCTTTAAGCCACTCAGAGTGATGGGCGTTAAGATCACCGATATTTGGATTCTTGAGTAGAATATCTTAACCTGCTTTAATACCTATACTGAAAAGTATAATCAAACTAGTTCAGGTCTACTCTCAAGCATGTTCATATATGTAGTTGAAAATAAGATGTACACTGAAGTCGACACTGCATACCAAATTAGATTTGTTTTCTAATATTTCAAAAGCCGTCCAATCAATTCACACAAAATTTTCACAAATTGGCAACACTGATCTGTGCAATCACTTGAAATTTTCGTACTGATCTGCGCAATGTAAACAAACTGACGCCATATTTGTTATCAGCACAGTGATTTGAGAATGCTAAATTATTCAAAAGTTTTAGTAAAATTCCAAGAATTGAGCAAACAAAATGTTTATTAATGTTGCATGTGAATGTTTATGATCAAAAGAAGCTAATAAATAAGATAAACAAACAACTAATAACAGATAAAAAACAAAGGCACAGTTTTAAACAAATTTATAGGGGATGTGCTTTCCATTTTAAAGTTAATTGAATAAGTTGACGATCCATACAATTTCATAATTGTAGGATGTCATCTGCTGTAATGCCGCAAAATATGTCAAGAATTGCTTCCCACAACTCAGCGTTGTTCCTGAATTGTCATCCGTTGGCATACAGCCTTCACTTCATGATGCTCCAAAGGTTTTCGATTGGGTTTAAATCTGGAGAATTTGCTGGCCACTTCATTTTTCGGGGTCCATCATAGCCTGTTTCAAATATTCAGTAGTCTTGAGAGTAGCATGTGAGGGAGCATTATCTTGCATAAAAACAATGGCCCTTTTGAGGGCAACTCTTTGCTTTTTCATCCACGGTTCAAGATGCTCCTTCATAAATGCTATGTATGCATCATCAATCATTTTGACGCCATCTGGTACTCTCCATGGGCCTGCTAATATTTTTCCAATAACGCCACCCCAGATCATTATACCTCCACTGCCTTGTTGCTGTCTCAAACGCTGATAGCAATTCTGTCTGTTCATTACCTAGCCTTTGCACAATCTGTCTGGCCCATCTGTGTTGCTTGAGTTTCGTCTGTGAACAAAAATTTAGAGAAGTCAATTTTCATATTGTCCTCAGCCCATTTCAATCAATTTTAATGTGATTTTTTGTCAACCTAACTGAAACAGGTTTGATTGTTGTTGCTATTTCACTCAGATACTGAAACTGAATACTTTTAGACACAGTAGGATCCCCAGTGTGACTGAAAAGCTCTTGGTCATTAAGTCCCGGATTCTTCTTGGCCTCTTGTTTAAGTCATGACATGAGACGACATAAAATAACCCTTGGCTTGCCTTCATTTGCCCTTTTGCATATTGTGTAGGTCGGTGGTGAACTTTTTCACTGTTTGATGACACCTATCATTTTAGAAATTTCTAGAGTAGATTTACCTTTTGAGAGTTCTAAGGTGATATTTTTTTAAAGCATTACTTAAACTGCTTTTACGGCCCTTCTTTCACTAAATTCTTACACTTTTCTAATAATTTGGCACACTCAAATCACTGTGCTGATAACAAATATGGTGCCAGTTTGTTTACATCATGCAGATCAGTATGGAAATTTCAGTAATAGTGCAGTTTAGTGTTGCCAACATTGTGTGAAGATTTCGCATGAATTGATTGGATGGTTTTTTTGAAATATTAGAAAAAAAATCAATTCAATAATAATTTGGCATGCAGTGTATATATTAACTTAGTGTTTTTATTTAATGTGTTTTTTATATCGCATCAAACACGATTTCTGTGAAAAAGATGCTTTGCATTTTCTACAAGAAAATTATATCTCCCTAATATGGGTCTGCATGGTTTAATAAAGCTGACATTTCTGAAAGACAAGTCATAGTATTTTCAACAATACTCTTTATCTCTAGCATGAGTTTTCTTGTGTCTCAGCAAATGTGACCTCTGTGAAAATGATGTTCCACATATTTTGCAAGCATATGGCTTCTCTCCTGTGTGTATTCGCATATGTGTTATCAAATGAGCTCTTTGTGAAAAGGAAGCTCCACATACTTCACAAAAAAATGGTTTCTCTCTAGTGTGCAATCGCATGTGTACAACTAAATAGGACTTAATGGAAAAAGAAGAACCACACACTGTGCAACTATGTGGCTTCTTGCCTGTGTGTATGCGCATATGTTTGCCTAAGTATGCCTTCCGTGCAAAGGAGGCTTTGCAAATTTCACAAGAAAATGGTTTCTCTTCAGGGTGTGTTCGCATATGTAATAATAAATCTAATTTCTTTGAAAAAGAAGACCCACATATGGTGCAACTATGCGACTTTTCAGCCATGTGTCTGCTCATATGATTTTCTAAATATGATTTCCGTTCAAAGGACGCTTTGCAAACATCACAAGAAAATGGTTTCTCTCCAGTATGTGTTTGCGTATGTTCAACTAAAGACGACTTTCCTGAAAAGTAAGATCCACATATTTCACAGGAATATGATTTCTCTCCAGTGTGTTTTTTCATGTGTGCAATTAAAGAAGACCTTGCGGAAAAGGAAGAGTCACATACTTCACATGAATGTGGTTTTTCTCCAGTGTGTGTACGTGTATGTACTACCAAGTTTGACTTACATGAAAATGATACTCCACATATTTCACATGAATATGGCTTTTCTCCAGTGTGTATTCGAACATGTCTCACCAACTGGGGCTTTTGTGAAAAGGAAGCTCCACATATTTCACAAGAAAATGGTTTCTCACCAGTGTGCATTCGCATGTGTACAACTAAAGAGGACTTTACTGAAAAAGAAGAACCACACACAGAGCAATAATGTGGCTTCTCACCTGTGTGTATGCTCATATGTTTGACTAAATATGATTTCCGTGCAAAGGATGTTTTGCAAATTTCACAAGAAAACGGTTTCTCTCCAGTATGCAACTGCATGTGCACAACTAAAGATGACTTCATTGCAAAAGAAGACCCACACACTGTGCAACAATGTGACTTTTCACCTGTGTGCTTGCTCATATGATTTTTTAAATATGACTTGCGTGCAAATGATGCTTTGCAAACTTCGCAAGAAAATGGCTTCTCTCCCGTGTGTATTCGCATATGTTCAACTAAAGTTGACTTTCCTGAAAAGTGTGATCCACATATTTCACAGGAATATGGTTTCTCTCCAGTGTGTATTATCATATGTCTAGCTAAAGATGACTTTACTGAAAATGAAGAAGCACATACTTCACATGAATATGGTTTTTTTCCAGTGTGCTTGTGTGCATGTCCTATCAAATATGACTTACATGAAAATGATGCTCCACATATTTCACAAGAATATGGCTTCTCTCCAGTATGTATTCGAATATGTTTCACCAAATGTGGCTTCTGTGAAAAGGAAGTTCCACATATTTCACAAGAATATGGTTTCTCACCTGTGTGAGTTCGCATATGGCAAATTAGAACACTCTTTTGTAAGAAGGATGATCCACACACTGCGCAGCAATGGGACTTCTTACCTGAGTGTCTACTCATGTTTTAGGAAATATGATATACATGAAAAATTTAATTTGCAACCTTCAAGAAAATGATTTCTCTCAAGTGTTTGCCTCACCAAAACTTGTGCATCTGAAAAAGATCAACATATTTCACAAGAATATGGCTTCTCTCCAGTGTTTGCATACCACAATATGTGTTTTAAACAAGAAAAAAACATTTCCATTTAATGAGAATTTCTAAAAGCTGTTCTTAAATAATATTTTCCCTGAAAGTTATCTTGAAATGTGAATTCAAATGTTCAAACTGAGCATTTTCTTTCCTGTTGTATATCCATTTAAGAGCAACCTGTAGAAACAAATGAAAAGAAAAAAATGTTATTTAAAAAAATATAATACATCAAGTACTGTATAATATTGTATCATTTAAAACTTACAAGTTGGTTATGCACATTACTTTAGATATTTTTTATGTTGTTCGCTATTAATATCCTTTTTAGACCATAGATTATTTTGTTTTCCTAAGATTTTTATGTTTAGAATTTACTTTGTACATTTTTGTCTTATTTCTTTTTTTTATTTACTTTCCTAATCCAAAATAGTTGATTACAAGGGTCATTCAATAAATAAAGTGAATTTTTGGGTATAAGAACTTCTAATGCACATAGAAGCTTACTTTTTAAAAATTTTTCAACATAGTCTCCCAGTAGTGTCGCTTTTCCCATCTGTGCACAAGCTTCCATATTTCCTCAGCATAAAAATCTTTGGACCGATGTCTCAGCTAATCGCTCACAGCACTTTTGACTTCATCGTCACTTTCAAATTTTGTCCCTCTCATGAACGTTTCCAAGGGACCAAACAGGTGAAAGTCTGGGCTGTAAGGGGGATGAGGAAGCAGTTCCCAGCCCAGCATCTTTGGCACCCACCGGCAGCTGACCAATTTTGTGTACTGTCCCAACAGATAGGCTGAAAGTCCTTGCAATGTCATCCACTGTCACCCTTCTGTCAGACTGAATGAGGTCATTGACTGATTCGATCACCTCAGGAAACCTCATTTCTGTAGATCTCCCAGGCCTGTTTTCATCCTCAACACTGCGCCATCCTTCTTTAAACAATTTAACCCACTTGTAGACATTTTTTGGCTGAAACATGTGGCACCATACACAGTTGACATTCTCCTATGAATATCTTCTTTGTGCCTTTTTCATAAATATTTTCAAGGTATTCTTTAGTACCTGAATTTTAAGTGCAGTATTAGATTGGCAGCAAGTTCTCATCATTTTACAGATAAAGTGGCTAGATGTAACCATAAGTTCTATGCTAACAGTTCCTTCAATTGTATTTCTTGCTTGTGGAACTTTCTTCCAGCTTCTTGCTTTCCAGTCAACTTTAACCTTTAAAACTTCAAATGAAATTTCAATTGTTTTCTACTTCCTGTTCTTTCTCCTAAATGTTTTTTGTGGGGGTGTTGGGAATTGTAGTAAGCTTTGCTATTCATGATGAGTAATTGAATAACAAAATCACCTCAGAAAACTTCATAATTACACATTAAAATTTTAGAAGTTCTTGTAAAAAGTCATTATTCATTGAAAATGTTTTTCTTAAGACGATAATGTCTACAATATATCTTAATCATAGAAACAATGAAAAACTACTAATTAAATAAAATCTTAGTCTTATTGAATTTTTTATTTCACAATTCAGAATAGATTTTCTTTAGCTGGGATTCCAGTTTAAAAAAAAAATTGATGATTTAAATTCTCCAAAGATTTGTGTTTATAACTAATATAAACATTAAGCCGTATAAAAATGAATTTCTCAAAATTTCATAAAATAAAGTGTGTGTGGTTGGGATAACAAGTAAAAGCACAAGATTTTCTAAAAAAGAAAGGTTTCAGAAATAATTTCATTCATTTCTGAATGAGTCCTCAATTTCATTAAAATTTGACAATTATATGATTTTTGTAGGAATTCAAAAGCAATGCAAAATACTGTGGTATATTTAAAGTAGTCATTATATTGATTGGAATCTAGTTGTTGAGAGTTTTAAATTTATCAGCCATTTTTTTAATATATTCACAAGGTTGTAAACAATAGTTAATTGTTGGTTTTAAAAATCTTACAAAAAATAGAATATACATCTGTGACACATTTGTTTTGGAAAATTAACCAACTGAAATGTAAATTAATCTGATTTAAATAAGTATTACTTGCTTATAGCATGAAATATAGTATACAAACATTTCTTAATCATGGAGATCATGTTTTTCTGATGTGCTGACATGCTAAGTATAGTTGACTAGAATTGATATAAATTTATGAAACCTAAGTGAACATTTTATTTCTGGGTTTTAACCACTTTGTAATTTAAAAATACTAACATAATATTTTCAGCAGTTACCTATTATTTTATTAAATTTTAGTTATTTGAGCTTTATAGACTTATAGAAGATGCTTTCTGAAAGAAATAAAATCTTAAATAATATTAAATTTTCTTAAATTATTTTAAAAATGTAATAACTGAGATAATAGAAATAAAATGTTATGGTATTCGTTTCATTATTAATTTATATTTTCTAAATTTTTATTTTATTCTTTATTATTAATAATTATTACGATGGTCATGACAAGGTAATCATATTTATTAAATTTTTATAGTACTTTACATTTTATAATTAAAAGATTATGTTGTTAACTACATCACTGAGATAAGGGAATTCTATAAAATGGATTTACAAAACCCATGATGTAGCTGATACAATCATGTTTACACCATCAATTGTCCAAATTTTTTTCTTATAAAGAAACACATGACCTTTTAATGTCACATGAAATACCATATTAAAAAAAACATTTTCTGCACATAAAAAATAAATTAAAAAGACTAAAATTATTTTAATAATCTTGGTATATGATGATTTGTATTAAGCGTTACAATCTTCAATTAGTAAATACTGTCTGCACTTAATAACTCAATAGATAGTGATTTAAAGAATTTTCGATGTTTCTAAACTTTATAAATTATTATAATAAAGAAAATGGAAACAATTCTTTTAAAAATTTATGATTTATTTAAAAAATTTCCTTCTGACTTTAATGTTCTTAATATGCATAGATATTAAAAATAATTGAAAAATTATCTAATTAAATAATGTCAGTTTTATTGCATTTTTATTTTACTATTCAGAGCAGATTTTCGGAAAAAAGGGTGTTTGAAAATAAAAATAAAGTTGATTTACATTTCCCAAGGATCTCTACATTTAACTAAAAAAAATAAATTTTCTACACAAAATTTAATTTCTTGAAGTTTCATGAAAATACGTGAAAGTTTTTTTGGGGGGGGAAGGGACAGATGCAAAAAAGCAATTTACTAAGATTTTCTAAAAGAATTTCATTTGTGTCCTGAAAGTTTCTTTAAAATATGACAATAATTTGATTTTTGCAAAATTTCAAAATTATTGTTCTTTATAATAAAAAACTAAGTTAATTAACATTAATCTAAGTAGCTCCACTCATTTTTGATACCTAAATTTTAAATTGAAGTTCTAAAAATAAAAAAGTTTTCTTGAAACTTTTATTTTAGTTCTAATTGAAAGCTTAATGATATACTATTTCCAGTAAACAAAATACTCTGTTTGGAATTTAAACTTTTTCAATTCTTTTTAATCTTTCAATTTTTGTCCATTTTTAAATGATCAGCAAATTTGTAAACAAAATTAATTTTCAGTTTTAAAAATCTCGCAAAAATAAAATATACATTTGTGATACATGATTCTTGGAAAATTGAATTTTAAATTAATCTGATTCACACAAGTATCACTTATTTATAGCATGAAATTTAGAATAAAACTATTTCTTAAACAGAGTTCAACATTCTGACCTTTCCACCTAATGTGTTGACAGATTTGACAGACGCAAGCGTATAACAATCACAAGTAACATAATTCCTTACAGGAAAAAAAAACAAACCCTGAAACTCATGACATTTTAATTTACACATAGAAATTACAATAAAAAAACTTCAAATACACACAAAAAAAATTTTAAATTATTTTAAAAATAGGAAGACATGACAATTTGTATTAAACTTTTTAATTTTCAATTAGTAAATAAATATAATCTTCACTTAAGTTTTTAAACAAACCCTAACACATCTTTGAAGTATCTTTTGAAACTTTATGAATTTTTATAATTAAAAAAAAATGAAAACAATTCTTTTAAAATTTCATTATTAACCAAAAAAATTTTTTTCTTCAGATTACAATGTCCTTAATTTATATTATTTATTCAAGTAATTATAAGATTATCAGATTAAATTAGGTACCTCCACTAATTCGTGGGAAAAACAGCATAGATGAAAGAGGCCACAAACTTAATGAAAATAAAGTTTTATCATCAAAAGAGGAAAGATCAAAGAATTTTTAATTATTTTTTGAATTTTCTTAATCCTAACATGTTCAAAATCTTTGTTAAAATGCTTGTTTTGTTTATGTCATCACCCTCTACAAAGTTTAACATTGATTTTTTGTGTTTTTTTTCCATTCAAAACATTTATTTGAAAATTCTCGTAAAAATCAAATAATTGTCTGATTTTAATGAAATTTTCAGAAATTATTCAGAAATGAATGAAATTATTTTTTAAATGTTTTTTTAGAAAATATTAATAAAATTTTTTTCTTTTTAAATGTGTTACCTTCCACTTACTTAATTTCCTTAAATTTTGCACAGAACCTTCTTATTTGTTGAAATTATTTTTTTTTTAAATTGGAGATTTGTAAATCACCTACTTTTTTTCAATTTTGTACCATTTAACAAAAAATCTGCTCTGAATTGAAAAATAATGAATCCAACAAAACTATGACATTACATAATTAGAAAAGCTTTTAATTGATTTTGTAAATAAGTAATATTAAAGACATTATTGTCTGAAGAAATAAAATTTTTCTGATGAATAATGAATTTTTACAAGATTTTTTTCATTTTTTTTTTTACATTTTAATTATAATAATTTATAATAGTTTAAAATTGTGTACTGGGGTATATAGTAATTAAGTGGAAACAAAATTTACGAATCTAAAATTGCAAAAATAAAAAACATAGTAACACTTCCCTATTTTTAACTAATTTTCAATTTATTTTATTTTTACCTTATTTTCATGTATGGTAGACTGAAATTGCTATTATTATGAAAAGGTTACGTAATTTAAGAGTTTTGTCCCTTCACTTAGATTTAGGAAAATTGTCGTTTTTGGTCATGCGTACAACCTGTCATCGCCTAATCAGTCAACAGTCCGTCAAACATTCAATCAGATGAACACGACCAATCATTAATAATTTGTTGTATATTACTTTTTTATGTAATATTTTTGTATATTCATGTATGGTAGACTGAAATTGCTATTATTATGAAAAGGTTACGTAATTTAAGAGTTTTGTCCCTTCACTTAGATTTAGGAAAATTGTCGTTTTTGGTCATGCGTACAACCTTTCATCGCCTAATCAGTCAACAGTTCGTCAAACATTCAATCAGATGAACACGACCAATCATTAATAATTTGTTGTATATTACTTTTTTATGCTATAAGTAATATTTTTTAAGATTAGCTTAATTTAACTTTCAGTTTTCTAATTTTACTAAAATTTTTTTTTTTACTGTCAGAAATCTTTTGAAATATTTTTAAAATCAATGAATTTTTGTTTGTTTACAAATTTCTTAAAATTAAGAAAATGGCTGCTTTTAAGAAAATTTAGGAAATCGAAGTTTGACTTTCCAATCTATATAATTTCTATCTAAAATACACCAGAATTGTTTACTTAATGGAAATAATAAATTTAATCATTAAGCTTTTAACTGAATCTAAAATGAAATCAAGAATGTTTTTTCATTTTAAAATTAGGTATGAAGTGCTTGAATAAATAATAAAAATTAAGGACATTATAGTCCTAATAAAAAAATTTTTTGCAATTACTAATAAAATTTTAAAAGAATTGCTTTCATTTTTTTTTTACTACAATAATTTATAAAGTTTGAAACATATTTTTAAAATCTTCAAAGATTTGTTCCAGTTAGAATTTTTTAGTTAAGAATTGATGCATATATTGCCTATCAAAAATTAAAAAGTTTTATAAAAACCGTTCTGCCTTGATATTTTAAAAATAATTTAAAATTATTTTTTGTGTCTGTAAAAATTGTTCATTTATTAAGTATGATGTTTCATAGAGGACATATTGATTTTAGAAGTTAACACGTGTTGTGGATTATTTCCCTTACATGGAAACTACAGAAAACTGTAGTTTTTTCTCATGTTTATGATATTGGCACGCAATGAAATAAAGTAAAAAAAAATTAAGTGTGAGAATTAATGTGTGAGAATTAATAAAATTTGTGTGAGAATTAATAAATTTGTGTGAGAATTTGTGAGAATTAATAAATTTGTGTGAGAATTTGTGAGAAAATGTGAGAATTAATTCTCACATTTGTGTGAGAATTAATAAAATGAAAAGTAATATAAAAATTTAATAACTTTAACTTATCATAACAATCATGCGAATAATTCATATTAAAAAAGAATAAAATGAAAAATAAAATATTAAAAAATATAAATACTAAATTATTACCATAACATTTCATGAATTTTCAAAAATTAATACTAAATAAAACACCATAACATTTCAGGAATTACTAAGTTACCTCAGTATTTATTAAATTTAAAGCTATTTAAGAAAAGTTTACATTATTTTAAAAGAAAATGCACTTTTCAGAAACTATATTCAAACATAAGCTAATGCAACTAAAATTAAATAAATGCTGAAAATATTAGTACTTTTAAATTACTAGATAGATATCATTCAAAGGTCATGTGTTTCAAGGGTTGTCCCTCTAAAAAATAGTTATGTCCAGTCATCAAACCGTGACTAAGAAATACCTTTTTTTCTTAAATCTATACCATAAACATGTAATATTTGTTTCAAATCAAATTAATTTTAATTTCAATTTGCTATTTTTCCAAAATTAACAAGTCACAGAAGTATATTTTTTTGTAAGATTTTAAAAACCGAGTATTAACTTTTGTTTACAAATGTGTCGATCACTCAAAAATGGCAGCAAAATTTTAAAACTGAAAGAAAATCTCAAACTTTTATTTATTCCAATCAATATAATTTCTGTTCGAAATAAACCAGAGTATTTTGGTTACTGGAAATAGTAAATTTAATCATTTAGCTTTCAATTAAAATAAAAGTTTCAAGAAGACTTTTTCATTTTTAAAATTCAGTTTAATTGTTGGATATCGAAATACTAGTGGCGTACCCCTACAGATGTATATTTTATTTTGGCAAGATTTTTTTAAAACCGAGAATTAACTTTTGTTTACAAATGTGTCGATTGCTCAAAAATAGCAACAAAATTCAAAAATTGGAAAAAAAATCTTGAACTTTTATATTCCAGTCAATATAATTTTTGTTTGAAATTGTGGTGAAAATAATAAATGAAATCTCTAACCTTTCTGGGACTGATTGTTTTTGTCTTCCTGTCTCCATAACATAGACAGCGATTTTCTTGAATGATTAGCTACTAGAGTAGATTTTTAGTAAAATAAAGCATCCCACAAGCAATACTGACTCAGCCTTCCATCACTTCCTCTCGGACACTTTTCATAACAGGAATAAACCAGAGTATTTTGCTTACAGCTAATTTAATCATTTAGCTTTCAATTAAAACTAAAAGTTTCAAGAAAACTTCTTCATTTTAAAAAATTCAGTTTAAAAGTAACTATGCAGTTTTTTTTTTTTTGCGATTTAGTGGAGTTACCTAGTAGGAACGGACACTGATTTCCTATAAAACAGAAAAATGTATTTTAAATAATTTCTAAATGTCATTTCTGAAGTGAAATTTGCTTTTATTTGAAAGAACGTACCTCCACTAAAATCGCATTAGCTAAAGGTTCATTTAATGTTTTAAAATCAAAACACAATTTTTAAGCTTTCATTTTGGATACCTTCACTAAATCACTGAAAAAAACAGCATAGTATGAATAAAAAAAAAACAAAAACGCCCCCCCAAAGTAGGTGCCTCCACTTATTTTCGATACCTCAATTTAAATTTAATTTTTAAAAATAAAGTTTTCTTGAAGCTATAATTGAAAGCCAAGTGATTAAATTTACTAATTACAGTAAGCAAAATACCCTGGTGTATTTCAAACCAGAATTATAATTGATCAGAATAAAATATTTTGTAGATTTAAAAAAAATTGTTAAAATTAAAAGTTTTTCGCCATTTTTCATTGATTGCAAACAGAAGCCATTTTAAAAGTTTTAAAAAATCTTACAAAAATAAAATACACCTTGCTGGCACATTATTTTATTGAAATTACTGACTTTAAACAAGAATTATTTGCTTACTTCTGGAAATATTTTTAAAAAAAGCGTTTCTAAATTACGGTATCCTTGTTATCACATCTGTCAAGAAGGCATTATGATTTTACAGTAGCCGGCCAAAAAATACCAAGTATAGAAGACGAATTTGGTATAAATCTTATTCATACAAATCATTTTTTTTATTTTTAACTATGTTAAAATTAAAAATTTAACACATTTTTCAGCAATTATCCAATATTTTATGGAATTTTTGTTAGATGAGCTTACGTTTGAAGATGTTTGAAAATTAAAATAACATAAAACTAAATTAGTTAAATTAAATTAAATTTAAAAACTTTCTTTTAAAAAATTTAACAATTTCATAACAGAATGAAAATAACAGCAGAGGTAACTCAATAATTTATGAAATTCTATGGCATTTATTAATTTTTAATATCTATTTTTCATATTCTTTTTAGGTACCTCCACAAATTGTGAATTTCACAATTATTTTTTTTTTAACAAAATTAGAAAATTAGGAATTAAAATGTGAAAGTTACTTTAATGATAAATATCACATACGGCCATCCGTATAAGATACAGGCAATCAAAATGCACACAATTAAAATGTTTAATTATTTTAAAAATTGACGGAGTAAATCATTTGTATTTAATCTTTTCAATTTTTAATTATTAAATGTAGTCTTCATATATTAATTTCATACCTTAAATCGCCCAGTTAAGGAAGAAATTTTAAAATATTTTTGAAACTTTATATTTAAAAAAAAAAATTTTAAAAATGAAAATAATTCTCGTAAAAAATCATTATTCATTGAATTTTCTTTTTTTTTTTTTTTTTTTTGCAGACAATGATATGATTAATTTATTTTGTTCATAAAAGCAATCAAAAGTTTATCCAAATAAAAATTGGCACAGTTATTGCATTTTTCGCAATTCGGACCTACTTTATAGAAAACTGGGGAATATATTGAATAGAACAAAAACAAAAAAAAACAGTTGGTTTTCAATTTAATAAAAATCAAAAATCCAGTGGTATTTTTAACTTAACAGGATAAAAATCAGCGAAGATTTTATCATAATGCCACAAATGCTAAAATTTTGATTTCAGGTATAAATTGTCACATTGTGAGATGTAATTTTTGTGAATCATTTTTCTATCCACGTAGATTTGATTTTTAAAACAGAATATCTTTAATTTTTTAGGGTTGCAAAGCAAAAGTATATAATTAGCGCCGAAAATCTCGACTATAAGTGACTACATGTTTCACCGGGCCTTTCCATATTAATACAATTAAAATGAAAAAAAAGTTACAAAGTATTAAAAATTGAACAGGAACTTCGTCATTGATTTTTCTACACCTGCTGAGTGTAAACTGGGTGTGTTCAGACTTCGTCAATTTTCCCAATTTTTATATTACTCAGTCTGAAAATTATTTGTGCCTTTCTCTGCACTTAATGTGAAGAAGGAAAAAAAAAAAACACCATACCGTCTGATTTGTCTTCCTTGTGTCAATAAAATAAGAGAAAAACCCTCTACTAATAACAATAACATTCACATTACATCTTTTGACTTCTAAAGAGCGACAATCAAGGGAGATAATTCAGAAAAAATAAATTAATGGAATCCTTGTCTCTTGAATTTAACTTACTGCTATAGTTTATTCTCATAAATAAATAAATACTCATGGTATTCTTACATGTAACAATACTAGTTCTTTTTCTTTCTTTCTTATTAAACTCAGGAACTCTACTTTGTCATGATACCTAAGTTTTAAAATTAATTATAAAAATTTAAAAAATTTTCCTTGAAACTTTCATTTCAAAATTCTAAGATAAAGGCTTAAATTTACTATTTATATAGTAAGCAAAATATTCTGTAAAGTTATTCAAACAGAGATGGGTGTAAAATTAGCTGATTCGAGCCTTTTTTAGTCATTCTTCATTGCAATGTAATTTCCTTTATTAAAAAAATCTTCCAAAAATAAAATATGCTGCAAGGCTACATTAAGGATGCTGACCCTACAAACTTTTATTGTATACAAATGTGTGAAAACACAAAAGAAAATGAATAGAGGTAAGGATGTAGATTTTTACCAAATGCCAATTTTTATTATGATAAAAACGAGCAGTTGGATATTGAGAACGGCTGTAACGTTCCTCAACAATTGGCAAAATTGATACAGGCTAGAACGTCATCAGTATTGGTTAGAATGTTGTCAGCATTGAGAGGAATGGCACAAGAGGTCGTCTTGACTGAAAGCTGTAATGTAATTTGAGGAGAATGTGCTCAGCTGCAGCCTAGCACATGTTCACTCCCAGGCAGAGCTAGCATGTGTTTTACTTCCTTTGTAGGATTCACCCATGGTTAAACAGGATCACTTCAAGCTAGCACATGTGAGCCATGGCAATTGGACTTGAACAGTCGTCGTCTCTTTTGCCAGATTCACTGTAGGTAATGGAATCTCACACAGACTAGACTATTCTACTTCCAAAGCAAAGTCAAACCTAGAGTGTAATTGACTTGCAGTTTGAACAGTGTGGGCTTAGTGGAGGGTCCATTTGCATAAGGTATGACACTGATGGCCACACCCATGTCTACAAGAAATTTCAGCTTATTCCTTTGGTCTCACACATAGAAAAGATGACATTGTGTGTTGGTATTGGATGATTCTTGCCACTATTCTCTTGTTTATTACTTTTCCTGTGCTGATTGATTTTTTACAGGGAAAACATTGCTGAACCAACATACATCCAATTCATTTTGTTTATCCCAGTTTGGAGTACATCTTCGCTGTCACTGTTAGAAAGGTGTTGGCTCCTCGGCTGTTGGTGCAAATAAATTTAGATTTTATGTATTTGCTTCTACATGTCAGTCAATGCCCTTTCTGTTGGGATCTGCTCATGTCTTGTGTTGACAGGTGTTTTCACCGAGTACACATCTATGTTGACTTGAATGTAAACCAAGTTGGTTAATTTTGGCCAAATCATCCAGGGCTATGGATTTGGTCAGTAGGGTGATGATTGGTACTATAGATTTGGGTAATTGATTCATCCATAGGCTTCAGAAAATTTGCAACAATTTCCAAATGTGTCATTTTACTAGAAACAAAGGTGCTAAATTTTTGGTAAATGTTCATTTTAGGTGCCGACGGCTTTTCCCCCTTCAAATTTATCCAAAATAGCATTATTTCTGTGCAAATGTATATGCTGAACTCAAATCAACAATTAGTTATTGAAGAAACTTACCTTTTTTGCTTTGAAACTCCATAAAAAAACGAACTATATCTTGCCCTTTTTCTCTCCCGTAACTCTCATGAAATCATGTAATTAACTGCAAAATGACATTCTACATAGGCAGCAAATTTTTTTTGAATTTAGTTAATTTTCTTCTTTTACTGAAACTTCCAGCGATGTACTTCCTGTTATGAAAGTAATAAGCGTAGAAATACAATAGCGCATTACTTTCATTACCAGAAGTACATCATCGAAAGTATTAGTAAATGAAGAAAAATTGACCAAAAATCTGCCAAAATTCGTTCACATGCACAGTATGCCATTCTGCGGTTAATTACATGACTTTGTGAGAGTTACGGGAGAGAAAAAGTGCAAGATATAGTTCGTTTTTTTTATGGACATTTAGATAAAAAAGGTAAGTTTCTTCAATAACTAACAGTTGATTTGAGTTCAGCATATACATTTGCACAGAGATAATGCTATTTTGGATAAATTTGAAGGGGAAAAGCGTTGGGACTTCCAACGAAAATTTACCAAATTTTCTATAGTAAGCAGTTACACTGATAATGGAAAAAAGAAAAAATTAAAAATAAGAAATAGATTTTTAATCAAAATTTTGAACATGCTAGAAAGGATTAAAAAATTATTAAATAAAACATATTTTATTCTTTCCTCTGGAAAATAACATTTTGATGATAAAACTTTGTTTTTATTAAGTTTGGGGCCATTTTTCATGATGCTAGGTTATTTTTTAGTGAAAATGTGAAGGTCTTTACAACATATGATGTAAAAATAAAAATATTTTTACCAAGATTCCTAAAAAAACAAATTCTTTTCAGAGTAAGTTCTAAGTTTATTTGACTTTTGCAAGAATTTCCAGAAGTGTTATTTACTAGAAACAAAGATGCTAGAAATGTTATTTACTAGAAACAAAGATGGTAAATTTCCTAATAGTCAGATGTTACACTGCTGACACAAAAAAAAAAAAGAAAATTTTAACAAAACTTTTGAACGTACTAGAAAGGATTAAAATATTTAATAAATGAGAAATACTTTGGTCTTTCCTCTTAATAATAACATTTTGATGATAAAACTTTGTTTTTGTTAAGTTTTGGGCCATTTTTCATCATGCTTTCTTTTTTTGGTGAAAAATTGAAGGACCCTACATTGAATACAATTTATGAATTCAAAAAGGTGAAAAATGATTAAAAGTACTCCTTAATTGAGTAAAAGTATTAGAACAGTTTCTTCACAGAAAAAGGCTGTAATTTTAAAGATGTTTTTATAAAATATTCGGTCCATATTAAACAGCCGTTCAGAAAAGATATTTATATGGACTGACAGATGATTAGATGTTAGCGATGATCGATTTGAAATTGCCAACGTTACATTAGCGTGTGCCATTAGAAAAAGATGTAAAAAAAAAAAAATTATTTTTACCAAGATTTTCTAAAAATAAAAATTTAAAAAATAATTTAATTCATTTGTGAATAAGAATTCAAAGTTATATTAAAATTCAATAATTAATTCATTTTAGTAAGAATTTCCAAATCCATACCGGAAAAAACATCAATAGTGAAACTATTGACTGCTTGATGCAAAAAAAAAAAAATTTAACCAAAATGTTGAATGTACTAAAAAGGTTTAAAATTTAATAAAATGGAAATATTTTGATCTTTAATAATAATAATATAAAGGTTTTGATGATAAAACTTTGTTTTTATTAAGCTTGGGGGCCTTTTGTTATTATGCTGTGCAGGTTTTGCAGCGAAAAAGGGGAGGTCCCTAATATAAAATGTCATCATTTGAAAGTTTTTAACTTACCAAAATGAATTCAATATTTGCTTCTATTATATTGTTCTTCATAAAAATGAGCATATTAATTAAAAAAATTCTTCTTTTTAAAAAATTGCATTTCTATGGCATATTAAAAAGATATTCTGAATTTTAATTTTACAAACAGAAAAGAAAAATGTAAATTATTTGTACTGTAAATGAATGAAAACTGTTGATAGGTTCACATATCATAAAAATGATAGCAACTTTATGTTTGTAGTTCATTTCAACTCAAACAAGACTCTTCAAAGTTTCTTGGATCACTGAAAATTTTTCAGCAAAGGTTAAAATTTGTTCCAGAAATAAATATTTTGAAAGGACAGTTTTTTTTGTTAACACCACTTTGGCATTTACCCGCAAAAACACCCTCAGCCATGTTTATTTACAAGATTGTGAAAATATATGAGATATGGGATATTTATTATTTACAATTTTATCAGCTTACACATGAAAATATCAGCTGTTCATCCAGTTTGTTATCTTTTTTCACTGGAAATATTCCAATTTTTTTTAATTAAAAGTTTAACAAAAAAATTGAGTTTAAGTTTTGTTTAATGACATATCAACTGCCGTGGGTTATTTAATGTCAAAAAGGTAGAGTTTTAAGGCATTTTTTTAATGTTCAGTTATAGTGAGTAGGTTGATTTAGTCAGATTTTTATGAAATTTTTTTGTTTTTATTCTTTTTTATTTTAGAAAACGGAAGATGTCTTCCAGTTTTGTATTAAAAATACGTTTTGCTGGGAATAAACTGGTTTTCTTTCAAAAATGTGTTATGGTAATAATTTTTTTCTTCAAAAATGTATTGTTGGTTATATTTTTCGTTCAAAAATGTATATTTTTCTATGAAAGTCTATTTTTATGTGTATATTTCTATAAAAGTGTATTTTTATACTTTCATGATGTTTTGACCCCATTTTAGGGGTTAACTATTTGCCTATGGAACCCTTTAGGTCAGGGTGGACTTGGGTATAAGAGCAATTAAGAGGTAGTTCCATGCTACTCACAACTTCCCAATCAGAGGCCTTGCTGCCGAATGCAGTTAACAACATATCTTGGGACCCCCCCCCCCCCAAAAAAAAAAAAAAACAAAAAAACATTGAGGGTTGGCTATTACCACACTGGTATATATACAAAAATTTCTTTCAAAAAATTGGAAATCAAACTGGCCATACAAATCAACAAGATCTCACCAATTGAAGTTTGACCTATTTCCAAAGTGTAAACTAAGATTTGGGATACCTACTTAGAATCCTTACATATAATTATGAACATGCTATTCCATTAAGCCAAGTTATCACACATTGTCCTGAGCGAAAGTTGACTGGCACAGATGTCTTAGATTTCACAAATTTCATAAGCATATGGATGATGTAGGCCTTCATTTTTATTCATGTATGTCTCAGGTTGGACAGGTGTAGTGATATGAAACCATCTTTAAGATGGGACTACTTTGTGGTGGGTGATACAACTCTGAGTGTAACAAGTTTGGAAAATGCCGATATGAAATTTTCAGGTTTGAAAATGCAAAAAGGAAGCTCCCATTAACAGAACAAGGAAATAATTTAAGGAAGCATGGTATAAAAATTAATCCTCACATGATGAAGAATTGTATCTTTATAAAGAGAAAAAGTTATATTTTGTTTGCATACTAATTTCATCAAAATAACCTCAGTAAAAAAATCTCACCAATCAAACTTGGAGTAAATTTCATTATTTGGATCCATTTTCTCAATGTAAATTCATGAGGTCTGTGATACATACATCCGTTTATAAAATTATGGACATTATTCCAAACCGTCATATTACATTTGGCCCACATACTCCAGTATCAAGATTTAGAAGTAAGTCTATATCTAATTTTATTGGCAAAGTTTAACCTTTATGCTAGCAACGATACAATGTGCCAAAAAGGAATGTTATTCCCTTGACACTGCTAACAAAGCTCCCATTATGAAAACAAAGAAATAATATAAAAGGCATGGAATAAAAATGAATTCTCACAAATAAGAAATCTATCTTTGGAAAGAGAAAACATTAAATTTTGTTTATATACTAATTTTATTAAAAGAACTTTACAAATAAACAAAATTACACCAAGCAAACTTGGGGTAAATTTCATTATTTGGATTCATTTTCTCGGTGTAAGTACATGAATATAAATTTTCCATTTTTGTGATTGACGTTCATAATAGATTCATGTACAGACTGATTCTGCATAGTGAAATTCATTTCTTTTAAAAATCTTCAATTACCCAATATTGAATGTTTACAACCTAATCCTCAAGAAATCATAACTCCTCACACTACAAACTGGTAACCAAATTTAAATGTTTTTTACAACCGAGTAACCTGTATACTCTAGTATCAATAATTAGAAGTAAGGCTATCTCTAATCATATTGGAAAAGTTTAACTTTTATGCCTGCAAAAATACAATTTATCAAAAAGCACAGTTATTCCCTTGACACCGCTATTACTATATACACTTTTGAGTCACTGTAGGTTCTGCACTTAACATTTTGCAGAATATCATCAGTTGTAATTTAATTTCCCAAACCAATAATGAAGTTGCAGTTAAATAAATTCAAGTCGATTGGTAATTGCAAACACTTTTAGTTTTTGTTCTGTTGATTACTTTGTTTCACTTTTGCTGTTTACACTTTAGCAAACATTTTTGTCTCTTTCTCTGCAACTTCTGAAATGAAAGAGAATTCAGCCTCTAAATTTAAAGACAAGGGTCATTCAATAAATAAGGTTAATTTTTCGGTATAAGGACTTCTAATACTGATAGAAGCTTACATTTTTTATTTTTCAACATAGTCTCTCAGCAGTGTCACACACTTTTCCCATTTGAGCACAAGCTTCCATATTCCCTCAGCTTAAAAAGCTTTGGACTGATGTCTCAGCCAATCACTCACAACACTTTTGACTTCATCGTCACTTTCAAACTTCGTGCCTGTTGTGAACGCTTTCAAGGGACCAAACAGGTGAAAGTCTGAAGGGGCAAGGTCTGGGCTGTAAGGGGGATGAGGGACCAGTTCCCAGCCCAGCTCGTTCATGGTCTGTACCATTTGGGATGCTGTGTGAGGCCTTGCGTTGTCTTGATACAAGACGACTCGATGTGACTGATGACCCCTGCGTTGATTCAACAGATAGGCTCAAAATCCTTGCAATATCATCCAGGCACCCTTCTGTCAGACTGAATGAGGTCATTGACTGATTTGATAACCTCAGAAGACCTCACTTCTGTAGGCCTCCCAGGCCTGTCTTCATCCTCAACACTATTCCGTTCTTCAAAACAATTTAGCCCACTTGTAGACATTTTTTTGGCTGAAATATATGGCACCATACACAGTTGACATTCTCTTACAAATTTCAACTGGTTTGCACCCTTCAGCAACCAAAAATTTGATAACTGACCTCTGTTCAATCCTGGAGCATGTTTCTTGGTTAGCCATCTTTGTTAATCTCCAAAACTCTCAAAGTTTTTTTTCAATCTGCAAAAAAAATTAAATCCCTTTGAAAAAGAAGTAAGCTTCTATCTGTATTAGAAGTCCTTATACTGAAAAATTATTTATTTATTGAATGACCCTCGTATATTAAATTATTTACAGTTTTCTCCTTTGCTACACTAAAACAGTTATTTATATATTATGATATGTTGGAGAAGGAAGTGTATTTTAGTGTAGCCATCTTTGAATACATTAAATATATTTTATTCTCTTTACTACAAAAACATTTTAAAGATATTTTCAATGGCACAAAGGAAATTCTTTTTTATAACAGACATAGCAAAGAAAAATTTTATTTTCACTATATGTAAATTTTTTAATAGAGACAGAATCGCAATCCTGTTATTTTAATACATATAACACAGTTCATAATTTCTATCCTTTCTAAGTGATATCTCCAAAAACTCATACTTTTAACTAATAGAATAAAGTTTTCAATTAAAATTTAATTTCTCAAAATAGATGATTTACATGCACCAAGAAGTCCTGTGTTTAACTAATAACAATGTTTCACAACAGAACTAAATTTCTAGAAATTTCATGAAATTATAGGAAATTTATATTTATGGCACAAACTTATGACTAAGCATAAGCATTCAGAAACCATCCATACATCGTCATTGTCGGTTTCAGTCTATAAGAATGACAGCGAGTCACCCACTCCCCAAATTTAAAGATAAATCAGAGTTGCATGCTGGGATTTCAAGCCAATAACTATTGGGCTCATCTGCCATATTTTTATTCTTTCTTGTGTTGATGTCAGAAAGCTACAATCACTAGTCTGTATCATTTTTGTGTTAATGTCATTCTTATTTTGTGAAATTTTTGCCATTTTACTGTTGCTTTTCCTACATTTTGTCTTGCACATACGATAGGCTTGATCAAAAAATATCCAGGCTGTTGTTATGGTAATGGAGCTAAGGTAAATAGATTGAAGCCACTTGGCATAGATTGAACTTTGTTGTCTATTATAATATAATGACACACTTCTGTTGTCTATAGCTGTTATTGAAATGCAAGTGTGGTTTCCAAGCAAAATATTACCAAGGTCTGACAAGCTTTATCTTCCCTAGATCTTGAACCTTATGACATTTTCTACTTCAAAAATTAAATCCCACATTGGAAGGAATAATATTTCAAACATCAAAGTAATCCAAGAGAATGCAATTTGCTATCTTAAAATAGGAATTCCAAAAATCCTTCAATCAATAGGAAAAACATTGGATAGAGTATGTGGCTTTAATAAGAAACTAATTTGAAAGAGATAAAATGCTGAACTGTTATGTACTTTAGTTTTCTTTTTATAGCAGTAGCTACAATACTTTTTGATCATACCTTGTACACATTTTCTGCTTAGTTTAATTCTGAACTGTTCTTTCCTTTCTTTAGATATTGTTTTTCACAAACATTATCAATTCTCAGTTGGACATTTCTGCCCATTACATTTAACCATTACTGATCACTCTTCAACCATAAACTCATTTGTAGAACAAAAAGATGGGTTCTGAAACTACAGCCATATTGTTTCAGAGTAGTGCATCTTGCTGAAAGAAATATGATAGCAAATTCACTTTCTTGATTATTTAAACCAGAAAGTAAGGAAGATATTTCCCTCAGGTATATTGCTAAACAGTGTGTATAGTTTGCAGCAGTAGTATCCACACCAAAAGCAATGACAACTTTCTAAGTTGTGGAGAGCTTCCATGATGATATTGAAATGGAAGAAGTCTGGAAATGCATTAAAAATGATGACAGGGGAAATATGCAAGAGTCAAGGTATTTTTTGGTTGTTCAATCCAGTTTTCATTATCAGAAATCTGTGAAATAGTTCCTAAGAATTAAAGGACTGAGATTAGGAGAAGATCAAAAGAAAGGTATATGCCAATATCAGAAGAAGGTATCAATTCTGTGAACAGTGGAGTGCCAGTATGGCAAATCCAAAAAGAAACATTTGCTGTAGCATTTCCTCCAAACTACCATCAGGTGATTCTAAAACAGTGTTGGAAGTAAAATATCAAACAAGATACAAGCAAAACATCACTGAATAAGTCCATAACTGAAGAAATCCATGTCACAATCCAGATCCTGTAGTGTCGATGCAAGTGGTAAGTGCAACTATGGCTACAACTAACCAAGTGATGCCTCCACCTCAATACACAGCAAAACCAGTTTGGCATAGGACATCCCAAGATAAATTTAGTGACTGGGCAAAAATATATAAATAAAAAAAAAGAAAAAATTTTTATATAAATATTTAATTAGTGAATTTTATGTAATATACAGAGAAAATATTGCATATTAGTTGATTCGATAATGGCATCCTAGGTCTGTTAATTTAAATCTATAAAGACGAGGCATACAGTAGCCCAGTATTTAGAGAAAGAAATGTACAAATATAAAGAAAATTGGTAAAGGTTCGCACCTATTGCATTCTGGGAAATGAATATTTCCCATCTTGACATGTGTTGAATGTGTCTTGACTAGTGTACCCTTTGGTATAATCTCTGGCCATTCTAACAAGAGAAATATCACAAATCATTTATAAAACAGGATTTGGAATTTTGAACAAGGTCTAGGTTTTCTCATTGGAAATTTTTACCCATCATTCTTTGCAGTAATACCAAAGTCTTGGAGAATGTGTGGTTTTTGTTGAAGAACATTTTTCTGGTTCCTATTTTAAAATGATTAAAAAAAGAAAGTAGTTCACTTTCTAATTGATGTAGATATATGGAATTATTTCCTCAATATGGAATGTTCTGCTCTTTCTGCAAACTATTTGTGTCCATCTGGAACCAACTAATATTTGAATTGTTAAGTGGAATATTTTATCCTGCTTTAATACCTACACTGAAAGGAATAATCTAATTCAGGTCTATTCTCCAGCATATTCATATATGTAGTTGAAGATAAGATGTAAATTGAAGTCTATATATCAACTTTAATGTGTTTTCCCATTAGATAGACTAAACAATTGGAGTAGATAGACTAAACTATCGCCCGGTTCACACTCCACCCACATCTATTGAACGGGTGAAGAGGCTCATCCCTTGTTTCCTGTTTAGGATGTGGTTTCCGGCTTTCTCTTTTCCAATCTTTTCACTCTTACATAGCCCCCTGCACATCATTGGTGTTACCGCCTTGCTCGGGGTGATATGATTAAAAAAAAAAGATGTTTTCAGTGAAAAAGAAACTTAGCATTTTCTACAAGAATATTAGATCTTGCCAGTTCAGGCTTGCATAGTTTAATAAAGCTGATTTCACTAAAAAGGTGAATCTTAATATTTTGTAACAATATTGTTAATTTCTGGCATGAGTTTTTTTATGTGTCACCAAATGTGATCTCTGTGAAAATGATGATCCACATATTTTGCAAAAATATGGCTTCTCTCCAGTATGTATCCGCATATGTGTTATCAATTGAGACTTCTGTGAAAAGGAAGCTCCACATATTTCACAAGAAAATGGTTTCTCTCCAGTGTGTGTTCGCATGTGTACCACTAAAGAGGACTTTCCTGAAAAGGAAGAACCACACACTGTGCAACAATATGGCTTCTCACCTGTGTGTATGTTCATATGTTTGCCTAAATAAGATTTCCGTGCAAAGGTAGCTTTGCAAATTTCACAAGAAAATGGCTTTTCTCCTGTGTGTATTCGCATGTGCAAAAATAAATATGACTTCACTGAAAAAGAAGACCCACATACTGTGCAACTATGTGACTTTTTACCTGTGTGTATACTCATATGATTTCCTAAATATGACTTCCGTGCAAAGGATGCTCTGCAAACCTCACAAGAAAATGGTTTCTCTCCAGTGTGTATTCGCATATGTACAACTAAAGATGACTTTCCTGAAAAGTGAGATCCACATACTTCACAAGAATATGGTTTCTCTCCAGTGTGTCTTCTCATATGTGCAACTAAAGATGACCTTGCTGAAAATGAAGAAGCACATACATCACATGAATATGGTTTCTCTCCAGTGTGTGTACGCATATGCCCTACCAAGTGTGACTTACATGAAAATGAAACTCCACATATTTCACATGAATATGGCTTCTCTCCAGTATGTATTCGAATATGTTTCACCAAATGTGGCTTCTGGGAAAAGGAAGTTCCACATATTTCACAAGAATACGGTTTTTCACCTGTGTGAGTTCGCATATGACAAATTAGAACATTCTTGTGTGAAAAGGAAGACCCACACTCTGTGCAGCAATGGGATTTCTTACTTGAGTGTCTACTCATGTTTTAAAAAATATAACATTGATGAAAAAGTTAATTTGCAACCTTCAAGAAAATAATTTCTCTCAAGTGGTTTTACCTCATCAAATCTTGTCCACATATTTGACAAGACTAAGGCTTGTCTCTAGTGTGTGTTTGCATATTACAATATGTGAAATTTAAAAAAAAGTGCCAAGCTTTTCATTTAATGAGAATTTCTACAAACCATTCTGAAATAGTATTTTCCCTGAAAGATATCTTGAAATGTGAATTCAAATGTTCAAAGAGATTGTTTTCTTTCATGTATATCCATTTAAGAGCAACCTGTTCAAAAATTAAAAGAAGAAATGTTATTTAAGAAAATATATGATACATTTGTAACTGGATAAAATTGTATTAATTCAAACTTACAATTTAGTTATACACATTACTGCATATATATTTGTGATGTTTCTTGTTATTAATATACATTTTTTTTGTATTTTGTCTCCTTTGGATGTTTGTATGAGGCATAGTTAATTTATTTTCTCCTGTAATATAACTAGATCCCACAATCAAAGTCCTACCACTTGCATTAATATATTGATTCTCCCGTTCTCTGATAATTACTGTTCATATTGACTGATATATCTTAGTTCTCTACCTATCATTGACTTACTTTCTTTTATAACTTATTATAATTAAAATTTTACAATTCTTATAAAAATTAATTAATTGCAAATTTTTTTCTCAAGACAATGTCTGTAATATACCTTATTCATAAAAAACAAAAGCTTTTTTAATTAATTAATATCTTAATTTTATTTCATTCTTTATTTTATGATTAAAAACAGATTTTTGTTAACTGGAGTTACTGTTTGACAAAAAAATACCCCCCCAAAAAAACAAAAACATTTGAAATTGATAATTTAAATTCTCCAAGGACTTGTGCTTGTAACTAATATAAGCATTAATGTATACAAAAATTTCTCAAAACTTCATAAAAAATTAAATAAGTGTGTGTGTGTGTATAATAAATTAAAAAAAAGATTACCAAGGTTTTCTAATAAAGAAACCTTTCAAATTTAATTTCATTCACTTGTGAATTGGTCCTCAGTTCCATTAAAATCCAGCAATTACCTAATTTTTACAAGAATTTCCAAATCAATGTGTTGTAAAAGTACACTAAAATTTCACATACTTATGGAAGAAAAATAAATGTAATGTAGGTACTTCTACTAAATTGCTAAAAAAAAAACAGCATAGTATGAATAAAAAAGGCCCCAAACTTAATAAAAATGAAATTTTTCCATCAAAATGTTTGTTATTAAGAGGAAAGATCAATGTATTTTTTAAATATATTTAAAAATATTTTAATCTCTTTTGACATGTTTAAAATTTTGGTAAAAAATTGTGTTTTGATTTTAGTTAGCAGGTTATGAGAGTTTACAATGGAAAACATAACATTACATAACATAGCTTCTTTTTCTGGTGACAATTCTTGCAAAAATCAAATAATTGTTGGAGTTTAATGAAACTTTCAGGACTTATTCAGAAATGAATTAAATTAATTTTTAAATAAATATTTTAAAAAAATCATGGTAAAAATATTTTTTATACATCAGTTACTCCACCTTCAAGTAAATTCATGAAATTTTAAGAAATTAAATTTTGTTGTGAAAATTGGTTTTCTTAGCTAAATGCAGGACTTATTGGGGAACGTAAATCAACTATTATCTTTTTGAAACATTTTGCCTTTATTTCCGAAAATCTGCTCCCAATAACAAAATAAAAAATGCAACTATGACATTAATTAATTTGATAAGCTTTTAATTGCTTTAATAAATAATATATATTAATGACATTATAGTCTTAAGAAAAAAAATTTTTTTTGATTAATAACGAAATTTTAAAAGAATTATTTTTCATTTTTTAAATTATAATAATTTATAAAGTTTCAAAAATATTTTCAAAATACTTCAAAGATTTAATTGAAAGTTGTGGTTAGTTTATAAACTTATATTTATAAAATTATATTTAATAACTGAAAATTAAAAAGTTTAACACAAATCATTGTACCTTCATATTTTTTAATTTTTTTTTTGTGTATTTCAAGCTTTTTTTGAATGGTAATTTCTATGTTAAAAGGTCAAGTGTTTCAGGGTTTCTTCGCCTTGCAGGAGAAAATATATTTGTATAATTATGTCACTTGTGATCGCCATAAATTTGTATAATTACGTCACTTATCTCGTGTCTGCCAATCTGATAAAATATTTCAAATAAGGCGGAAAGGTTAGAAAGTTCAACTCTGTGTTTAAGAAAGTTTTATTCTAAATTTCATGCAATAAATAAATAATACTTGTGTAAAGCAGATTAATTTAACATATAATTTGTAACTGTAATAAAAATAATGTGTCACAGATGTATATTTTATTTTTGCAAGATTTTTTAAACTGAGAATTAACTTTTGTTTGCAAATATGTCAAGTGCTTAAAAATAGCTGAAAAATTGAAAGATTAAAAAAAAAATGAAAACTTTTAGATTATAATGAATATAATTTCTGTTTGAAATCTACCAGAGTGTTTTGTTTACTGGGATAGTAAATTTAATCTAAGTACCTCCTCTCATTTTCCTATACCTAAATTTAAATTTAAATTTTAAAAATAAATAAATTATCTTCAAGTTTTAAAATTAGCTTTAATTGAAAGCCAAGGGATTAAATTTAGTAGTTCCAGCAAAATACCCTGGTGTATTTTAAACCAAAATTTTCTAAATTTAAAAAAAAAATTTTTAATTTCAAATTTTCCTCTATTTTTTATCAATTGTAAACAGAAGCCAATTCTTGGATTAAAAAAAAAAATCTTACAAAATAAAATACACCTCGCTTATTTTCTTCAAATTACCAAATTTAAACTTATTTTAAGTTGACTTGAAATGAGAATTACTTGCTTACTGTTTGAAAAATGTTTCAAAAAGCATTTCTCAATTACGGTAACCTTATCACAGCTGTCAA
The DNA here is from genome assembly GCA_037127315.1 of Ascarosepion bandense. NCBI lineage: Eukaryota > Metazoa > Mollusca > Cephalopoda > Sepiida > Sepiidae > Ascarosepion > Ascarosepion bandense. The sequence continues at coordinate 41,638 of JBBBDQ010001519.1, read as the reverse complement.
CACCTTATCAGCAGCCGACAACTAATGATTTACAGTATCTGGCCAAAAGTATGGAAGACAAATTTGGAATAAATCTTATTCATACAAATCATTTTTTTTATTTTTAACTATGTTAAAATTAAAAATTTAACAGTTTTCAGCAATTATCCAATATTTGATGGAATTTTACTTTAACTTTGTAGGCTTACGTTTGAAGATGTTTTATGAAAAAAAAGCAATTATAATTTAATGACAGAATGAAAATAACGGCAGAGGTAACTCAATAATTTATGAAATGTTATGGCATTTATTAATTTTTATTTTTAATATTTTTAATATCTATTTTTCATTTCATTTTTAGGTACTGCTACAAATTGTGAATTTCACAATTATAATTTTTTTTTTAACAAAATTAGAAAATTAGGAATTAAAATGTAAAAATTGCTTTAAATGTTTAAGGAATGACTTGCAAAACAGGCTGTTGAATTTTATATACGTCTTGAAGAGACTTGAATCAGAATCAAAGTGCAGTTTCTGTCATTTTCCATGTAAGGGGAATAATTCACAACACTTGTTAACTTCTAAAATAAATATGACCCCTATGGAACACCGTAATTAAATGAACATATTTATTTACACACACACAAAAAAAACTTTTTTTAATTAATTTAAAAATATAAGGGGAGAAAATTTTTTATTAATTTTTTGATAGGCAATATTATCATCAATTTTTAACTAAAAAAAAGGATAAGTTTTTTAAAATATTTTAAAAATTTTATGAATTATAATAAAAAAAATGAAAATTCTTTTCAAATTTTATTAGTAATCAGAACAAAAATTTTTCAGACTATAATGTTCTTAATTATTATTATTATTATTTATTCCAGCAATTAAAAGCTTATCAAATTAAATTATATTAGAGTTTTATTGCATTTTTTATGTTACTCTTCGGAGTAGATTTTCGGATAATGCCGAATAATTTTAAATAAAAAAATTGATGATTTATATTCCCCAATGAGTTCTGTGTTTAACTAATAAAAAAGTAAATTGCAGTAAATTAAAAACTTAGAATTTCATGAATTTACCTGGAGGGGGGTACCAGTTAAAAACAAATTTCTTTTCATCAATATTTTAAAAAAATAATAAATTCAAAAATAATTTCATTCATTTGTGAAGGAGTACCGAAAGTTTTATTGTTTTTTGCGAGAATTTCCAAATTAATGTGTTTGTCACCGAAAAAGTGAGTTACATAAAAAATTACGTGATTGATTGTAAACAGTCGTAATATTTTCTGCAATGCTAACGCAAATCAAAACAAAATTTTCATCCCAAATTTCGAACATGTTAAAAGGGATTAAAAAAAATTTATAAAATAAAAGTTACTTTGATCTTTCCTCTTAATAATATTTAAAATATTTTGATGGAAAATGTCCGTTTTAAGTTTTGAACCGTTTTAATTCATACTATGCTGTTTTCGTTTTTTTTTTTGTTTTTTTTTTATGTAATGGAGGTACCTAATTCAATTTAAAACTAAAAATAAGTTTCCAGAGAACGTTTATATTCTTAAAAATTAAATTTAAAAGTTAGTTATCGAAAATGAGTGGCGGAATTTAATGTAATTGTAAACAAAGAGCTTTTGAGATTGGTGGAGAAACATCTGATTGCTGTATGAACTACGGGGGTAATAGCGAGAGTGATGGAAAGAGACGAGGGTGGGTAACCAAACAAAAAATACACTGTCTCGAAAACCACAGAAACATGAGGAACAACATACCCACGAGACCAACTTTACAAGACACCGTGTCTTTCCAACTGATTTGCCCCCTGCTTTTATTTACATGAGGCATCTTACAAAAAACCGGCTAAAGACAATTAAAAAAAAAACTGTCCCGGTGTTGACGGAAAAACTTCGGGTGTTTGAGTGTTGACAAATATGTTTTTGCATATATAATCCGAAGCATATTTTGCGTATGTATTGACGCGCGTTCGTCACAACAAAATATTTTTAACTAAATTTTGAAAGTTAAAAAATATTTAAAAAATAAAATTTCATAATCAAAAAAGTAAAAGTCTTTAGTCCTTTCTAAATGCAAATATTTTGACGATTTTATGTACCAATTTTTCAGTGAGTGACGACGAGTAAACCTGCCAAAGTTTTTAAAAAAAGCCCGAAAGCTTTTTAAATACGGAAATTATTTCTCCTTTTTATACAGATGACTGGGAGACTATAAATCATTTAGCTTTTTTCAATTTAAAGCTAAAACTAAAGTTTAAAGATTTTTTTTTAATCTAAAAAATGAATTAGGTATCGCAATTTTAGTGAAGTTACCCACCATTTTCAAATTAAACCGAAATTTCACTTTAGAAAAGACATTTAAAAATTATTTAAAATGTTTTTTCCGTTTTTATGTGGCTACATTTTGTTTGAAATTGAACGTCAGCAAAAAAAAAAGTATTAAAAATCAGCAATTAAAGTAGATTTGTTAAGTTTTTTTGTTTACTTCGTGAATTTGTACAATTAATTCTACCTGTTTTTCTCTCTTTTCACATAATGTGGAAAAACTAAGACAACGATAAAAAAAATAAAACAAATCATCATACCATCTTCTTTCGTCTGATTTCTATTCCTTGGGAAAATGTAAAATTAGTAAAAAAATTAAGGCAAAGCTGCACTCATTGTTTCGTCTGTTTTGCTTTCTGAAGAGCGAAAATCAAGGGAGGTAATTTGTCAAAATCCATTCAATGGAATCTTTGTCTTTTCATTATTTTTGACTTACTGCCATATTTTATGTATTCTCATAAATAAATATTCATAGCTGTGATTTAAAAAAGACGTTTATCATAAGCAGAAATTGACTGATTGATTTCATGTTGGTGATGATTGGTTTGAAATTGCCGATAATATAGTTACATTCAGTTGTACAAAAGCAAAAATGATGTGTTATTTTGGAACCGTCACATTTCTTAAGTTGAATTCTGAGTTTTTGTAGGAAATCTTTCCCGAATGTCGGCTTAAAAAATAGTTTTTACTTTCCTTTGATTGCTTAAATATTTCACATAGTGATAATTTCTAATTGATAGAGACTTTGATTTAAACAATTAACCATTTTGACGGAAAGATTGTTTTTAACTCAAAAAAAAAAAAGGCCCCAATCTTAAAAATTTTAAGATTGGGGCCTTTTTTCTCCATGCTATGCTGTTTACTCAGCGAATTAGTGGAGGTACATATTAAAGTTCTCTCATGTTTGGTTTTCTTGCCGCACCATAGATACAGCATCCATAATCTAATTTGGATCTCTAACTAATGCCCGATGTTTCAGTATCATCAGTCTGTCTGACGGACAGATGCTACTGAAACATTGGGCATTAGTTAGATCCAAATTAATTAGATTATGGCTGCTGTATCTATGGTGCGGCAAGAAAACCATACATGAGAGAACTTTAATATATTGTTGGAACTTCTGTTCAATTGTATGGATATTTTTCCATCTGTAACATATTAGAAATCATCTACATTCAATGAACCGTCAACTTCAAGGTTCAATTATAATGTCATTTATTTTGATGTTGAAGTGTGTTACTGATTTCTTGCTCATATAGGTCTGAGAGTGTGATACAAACACAAACATTTACAAGTTCATTGTGTCAGGAACTTATTGATAAGAATCAGTAAACTTCCTTTAAGACCAATTTCATTTAAGTCTTTCATGAAGTATCATAAAATTGTCATTAAATCTTCCTTTTTTAATGAAAGAATTTTTGATAAAAAACTCAAGTCAAACCAGATTGTTCGTGCTTTTGTTCTTTTCTGGAGCCAGATTGGAAATATGTAATTTTATTAACTTCAAGAAATCAAGTAAGTCTATTATGAACAAGTCTTTCAAATGTTTTGCAAAGTAAATTGTAAGTGCTATTAGACAATAGTTTGAGGATTGGAATTATATTAGCTTGTTTCCAAAAATTATAGATATTACTGTAGGGTTTGATACATTCACACCCACGCACACACACACATGGTCATTCAGCGTTCACGTGATAACTTAGTTCCCGCGTAAACGAATGCCAATAAAAGCGGGGAATGTCACGTGGTACGCTAGTTAGGATTTTTGTCCCGGGCAAGAGCAGACATGTTTCCCTAACTCACACAAACACACGCGCACTTAGTGGCGCAAATTTTTATTTCTCACCAGCATGCACACACCACACTAAAAAACTCCAATTGGAAACAGACATTAACACTATGCACATTAACTTTCATTCAAACTGGACTTTACATAAAATAACTTTCTACCGAACATTTTACGTTTCTGTTCAGACAAAGGGAAAGAACTTTTCTTTCCTTACTTTTATGCATGCTCTCAACCCTATGTAACCTTTGTTAATATATTGTTTTTCTGGTTACTTTCGCCTTTTTGTCTTTCTTATTGCCTGTTTTATTTCATGACCCCAGTTACGCCGAGTCGACTCGTAAATCTAAATTAGTAACGGACGCTTCGTCCTCTACATTACCACTGACCAATATATTGTTGAAAACTTTGGTGTTGGTATTTCCAGAAAATATTTGATAGGTTTTTTTTAGAAATTCGTCTGAGCCAACTACTGAGTTGTGATTTTCGTGAAATCTAATAATTCTGGTAAGTTAAGAGCCTGGTTTCAATTGTCTGTATTGTTAGAGCAAAAACTTTTTCTTCTCTTCATTTATTTTGATATTCTGAAATAGTTTACTAGTATTATTTAAGGTGTGGTGATACTGACCGAGCAAAAGCGAGGGACTGGATGTTTGCACTTTCACGAACAACAAGCAAAGGACCAAAAGTTGTCCATGCACATCCGGGTTTGCGCAGATGTTCCGGTTGAAAACTAAAAATTAATTAAATATTAAATTTCCATTTCGCGAGCCTACACGAATTTTATTTATCAGCCAATGGGAAGAATCAAATACAAGTGTAAAATCCCAAACGAGCTGCTGTGATCCAAAAAGCAGATACAGACAGACCAACGGAGACAGACGAGCATGATTAGTATCTCCCTTGACCAAGTCAAGTGGCTACTATGCTTGTCCCTTCACCTCTCCTCCCTTCTTCTCTGTCTTAAAACTACTTACTGACCTAAGGAGCAACTACATCAAAGACATTCCTCACTTACACACTCCCCACATTCCTAAGCCCTAATTCTCTTTCAGCTTATTATTTGCCATGAACATTTTAACCTCTGTTGGACCTATATTCGAGTATTACTTTAATTGTAAAAACATTAATTGATATGAGTATATATAAAAATGTTATTTTCAACTCAATTTGCTTTTTTTGATTTTATAATCATTTTATGACTTATAGTGGGCTATCTACCACGAGGCCAAATTCTGTTAACCTGCAACAGTATACAATTACCCTTCACTAGAACGGACTCCCACTACAACAGGAACAGATAAGTAACCTGCTATAAAGGAAGAGTTTTGAGCTAATAAATTTACAATATCATCTTTTTAGTTGTTTTGATATTCAGTCAGTTAAGTGCCATATGTGATACATGCTTGGGCAATCATGTCTCGAAAGAGACATGACTGACTGGGCAGAAGATTATCCTGCAGTAGGTTGCCATTACTTTCTGTGGTAGATTGGTTGCCATCAAGGCTATAGAACCCAATCTGTCCTGTTATCTAACCCATAACTGGAGGGAAGAGATGGATTAATACCTTTCCCAAGGGTATTTGCGCGTAAGTGTATGCAAGGAATTCAACTGAAATTCAGACTTGGGTTTTGATATTACTTTAACAAATACCTCAATGAAGAGCTTTTATTTTTCCCCAGCAATTTTAAAAAAATCATATTCCATACTCTTTACACCACGGTGTAATGCAATGGTCAGTAAGCTTGGCTCATTACAATTATTATAATTGAATAGTGAGTTTGATCCTCACTGTATGCTACATGCTTTTCGCATTGTCACATCTAAACTGCGCTTTCTCTAATGATTAGCAGGTTTGTCTCATTAGAATCATTACAACTGAGTAGTGAGTTTGATCCTCACTGGGTGTCCCATACTTTTGGCCTTGTGCCACATCTAAGCTGCGCTTAGAAAATCATCATATTCCATAGTTTTTTTTTTATTAGAATCAATATTGGATACAAAGCTCTTCCTTGAGGACTGCTTGAATTCTTGAATTATTCTGCATGTTTTTGCTCTACTTGTTTAGTAGATATTAAGATTTTCTTAAGTTGGATATAATTTGATCTTACCACACAATGCCATGTGAAGAGAAATCAGTGAGCCAAGTTTGAATTCCTTGCATACACTTACGTGCAAATACCCTTCAGAAAGGTATTAATCCATCTCTTCCCTCCAGTTATGGGTTAGATAACAGGACAGATTGGGTTCTATAGCTTTGATGGTGTGGTGATACCGATCGAGCAAAAGCGAGGGACTGGATGTTTGCTCTATACCGACCAGAAGGCTATCAAAAGTAGCTCGTTTGGAATTTCACACTTGTATTTGATTCTGGGCTTCCCATTGGCTGATGAATAAAATTTGCGAAGGCTCGTGAAATGGAAATTTGATATTTGATTAATTTTTATTTGTCAACTGGAACATTTGTGCGAACTCGGATGCGCAACAACGATTTTTGGTCATTTGCCTTCTGGTCGGTATAGAGCAAACATCCGGTCTCTCGCTTTTTCTCGGTTGGTATCACCACAATGGCAACCAGTTTACCACAGAAAGTAATGGCAACCTATGTTGTGTATTTGCTTTTTTGTTAGAGATCTTCCTGTTTGGGTTATAGGTGTGGAACCTCTCATTAAAATGGTTTTCGGAACAGCTTCAGTAGTTTATCTAAGACAGTTCCATCTACAGAATCATTAGGAGGAACGTAAATCAAACATATGGTGATAGTTTTATATAAGGAGGCACTTATAGATACTGTCTGTAGTGCTATACTCATGTCGATTTTGCTCTGAGAAATATAATTTTTTACTAATGCAAGAGTACCACCTGAAACTGTTTCCACAATAACTAATAAAATTGTATGCTGTATAGTTTTTAATATCTATATTTTCATTGTCTTTCAAAATGTTTTCTGAAGGTAGACGATTGCAGGACAGAAGTCTGCAATACATAAAAGCAATTCGTTTTGACTTGCTTTTACCCCTCTTGCATTCTACTGAATAATTTCAGTGTGAATATATGTTGTATTCAAGAGACTCATTTTATTACAGGTGACTATGAGAGAGTATGCTGTCGAAGGGGTTCTCAAGGGGTGTCTCTTGGTTAGTAAGTCATTCTTTGGATGCCACTTGTTCACTTGTCTCTGCGGATCTGGTGGGGAGATTGTGTGCACTGGATGTTTCCATAAACGGTTTCCGCGCCCAATGACCCTATGGAGCAGAAGGCTTTCTTTCAGGGGATCGATCGTCTCATGATACTGCCAAAATGGGTAGTTCTAGTGGGTGATTGGAATGCTGTCCTTGATCTCGATTTAGATTGCTGGGGAGTTAGGAAAGGTGCTAAAATTCCTTCTGATGTAAAATACTTTTGGGATTTTATTGCCAGACTTGATCTGGTCAATAAGTTCCGAAATGAACACCCAAAAACAGTAGAATGGACTTGGACGAATAGTGATGACCAAGGAATGATGCAATTTTTTAGCTACATCGACCGAGTTCTAGTTAGGAGAGTCAGTGTAGGGCTCTTAGGTTGTCCAAATTTCCATAGTGTAGTTTATATGGACCATAGGCTTGTACGGGTCCATATAAACTTAGATAGGGCTATGCCCAGAATGGCTGGCTACTAGAAATTCAGCACATCTCTGTTAAACTTGAAGGATTTCTGGAACTAAGAATAAAGTAAGAACAGAAGGGTTCTGTGTTTGGGAATAAGTGGTGGGGAGGCCTTAAGGATACCATTATGTCTTTTTCCACCAATTATAGCAGACAACATAAGCTTGATAGAAGAGTGGCGCAAAAGACACTGGAATCTAGTGTAGAGGGTGCTGTTAAATCTGGAGATAGTGGTAAGGCAGCTATAGCTAAGGCAAAGCAGGCCTCCTTGCTTGTCAAGAAGAACCAAGCTCAAGTAATTAGAGCGAGATTAAATAGAATGTTTGCCGGGTCAATGAATATGGCCACAGAATTGTGTGCAGAAGAATTTTGCAGTGCCTCTGATATTGCACATGTCACATCACCAGAAGGGAGCATCCTGACAACAGATGAGGGCATATGCGGGGAGTTTCATGACTAATTTCAGAAGCTTTTCACTGGGGAACCAGGTCTAAGTTTGACAACTATTTGGCCAACTTTCCTCACCTGTAGGTGACTGAAGTGGAAGGTTGTGAGGGTCACATAACAGAGGTGGAGATCTGGGAAGAGTTGAAGGTCGGGAAGGATAAGACTTCTGACATCAATGGTTTTCCTTATGAAGTATACTTGAGGTTGTAACCAATTTTTTCCCTTTAATCATGAGATGGAACAGAGGTCTGTCCCCCAATGTCTCACTAGTAGTGTGGTGAAGCTTCTACTTAAGAACAAAAATGGTGGGGATGGTATTAGTAATTTTGGTCCTTAACAATGCTTAATGCAGAGTTAAAGATTTTGGCCAAATTCCTGGCAAACTGTTTGCAGGTTGTGCTCCATCGTCTTATATACTCTGAACAGACTTTTACTCCTGGATTTGCCTCTTGTATGCAAACCCCAGTGCTGTGGTGGAAGTGAACAGGGTAAGATCAGTGCCCTTCATTTTGACCAGATCTGTCCTCTCTCTCCCTTGCTCTATTGTGCTTGCAGTGGAGTCGTTCCTGTGCAGGTTGAGGGTGAATCCGATTCTTAGCAGGATTATATCACCTGGTGCCACCACTTCAGCCAGTTATAGCGCTTATGCTGACGACATCTCAATGCTTGTAATTAGCATTGTCGAGACTGACAAAGTCAGAAGAGGATTTGGACGTATAAGATGAACACGGGAACCAAAATTAACCGCGTTAAGTCTGTAGGCTTGCGATTGGGTTTATAGAAAGTTGTTCATCTCCCGGGCCCCTTCTGTTGGACGGACAGGCTTTGCAAGATACTCAGCATCTGGTTTGGTCCTGACCTTCAGTGGGAGAAAAATTAGTTGGAAATTTTGGAGAAAGCTTTGGCTGCAGTTAATCTATGGCTAAGAAGCCAGCTTTCCTTGAATGGAAGGGCCAAGGTGTGCATTACATACAACTACCCACTGATCCTTTACCGACTTTCAGTTCTGCCATGCCCATCTGCCTACCTACCTAGCCAGTTTAGTCTTCTTTGGTGTGTCACGGGGTCTGTTACCTCCATTTGTCCAAGGTTGGTCTTGGAATGCCAGACACAGATCCATCAAAACATTTTACGATTGCATTTAGGTTTCCTTGACAAAATCCAATGGAGGATCTGTAATGTGATCAATCCCGACTTGGCAGCTCAGATAAGTACTTTCTCACCGGCGCAATGTGGCTTCCTGTGTCTCTTCTACAAATACTTTCATGGCTTCTGCTCTGACAAACTTAGCTCACTGGTGCCCCCTATATATGAATTCACTCGAGCCATAAGGTTAGCAACTAGGCCCCACCCTTTTACTGTGAAACCAATAAAATATAAAAAAGCAAATTGTACTCCAGCAGCTTCTTTTCTCTTACTTCCCGTCTGTGAGATTCCCTTGTTTACTTGCTTCCCAGACAGCTACAATCTCCAAGAATTTAAATGTAAAGTCAATGGTTATCGTCATCTCCTATCTCACTAACCTGCATCCTCTCTCTTATGCTTCTTTCTCTGTCCACTCCACTCTCATCAGTATTCTCATTCTTCTCTTACCCACTTCCGGACACCCCTATAACCTTTCACTCTTTCTCATAACTTTCCTCCTATGTACCCCCCTGCAAAACAGTGGCAGTAAAATGCCTTGCTTGGGCAATATGATTATAAAAAAAGTTTCCTCAATCAGATGTGAACAAAAGATAACAAGAATGGCATCTTCTGGAAGGAGGTTGCCAAAAAGTCTTGCCTGTCTTTGAGAAGTGTGCACTTAGCACAGGATCACCGTTCATGCCAAGACAACTTATTCTACAGTGAGTGCTATCATACACAGAGAATTCTTTCTTGAATACAGGCTATCCTCTCTAATAGTTGTCTGGTGTCAAGAAAGGCATTATATCAAGCATTAGTTCAAAGGGCCATTCACAATGATTGATTATGCCTTCCTTCACTGCCCAATCATACACCCATTGTGCGAGCTTGTTTATGGCTACATGGTTTGCATGCTGCATGGACAATTCTATGCTAATTTTGTTTGTAGCAATTGGAGTTGGTTGTAGGACAAGAGGAAGCACTATGTATTTCTAAACTTGTTAACCATGATGCGAATGGTGATATAGACGACGAGGATGAATGGAATTCATGGGGCATTGTATTTCTCTTGTCAACTGATTGCATTCTTCTGGCATCAGCTGATTTTGAGTAATCAAGGTGGAAAGGGGGAGGCTTTCTTTTGGGGATTTTGCTGAAAGATGGATGACTGTTGCACAAATGGTGTGAGTGAATGGTGTTAACTTAGAGTGGCATCTCTGGTTGAAGGATTTGTTCTTCTGACCCAGTTAGGTAAGAGTAAGGAATTTTTTCTTTTCATTTGGAAAATGGTTAACTTAGCTAGAGAGTGAAAGGTCATTAACACTTTTTTTTGGGAGGGGGAGTCCATCACATTTTTAGTTTTCATTCCCCTTCCATTTTTAGGTGACAGAAAGCATTGTTCTCTGGAGCAGTGGGAGCATTTTGTTTGCTTTTTTATTTTTATTAGTTTCTCACTGTATTTTTTGCCTAGTTAGTTTGATAGATTAAAAGAATGGTACTAAGTTTTCAGTAAAAGACAAAAAACATTTCAAAAGGACAGTTTTTCTGTTGCAAAAATATATGAAAGAACCAGAAGATATTTATTATTTATCATTTTATCAGATTTTACATGTAAGAAATAAATCATCTGTTCATCCAGTCTTATCTTTTTTTCACTGGAAATATTCCAAGAAAATTTAGGATTGAATATTACCACACTGATTATATATATATATATATATAGAATAAAAAGTGCGAGAAGCTGCGAACGTTTTCTTTAAAATGTATGTTTATTGTTTTGGTATTTATACAAGTTATGAAGTATTAATTATTCATGATGTGCGCCTTGGGTTGTGAGGTGATTTAATATGAAGTCCATTTTTTCATTTAATTTGAGTATTTCTTCTTTTAGGTGCTTCTGTAGATTCAGGAGAAGTTCTGTTTCATCTTCCGCTCGTGGCATCCTCTTGTAGTAGTTGTATATCGAATAAAGGAATAGGGTTGTTCCAACGAGAGTAATTAGTATAGAATAAAAAGTGTGAGAAGTGTATATATATATATATATATATATATATATATATATATATATATACATACACACACACACACACAATTTCTCTCTTAAAAAACTGGATATGAAACTGGACATAGAAATAAACAAGATCTTACCAATTGAACTTTGACCTATTTTCAAAGTGCAAATTAAATACCTACTTAGAATCCTTACATAAAATTATAAACATGTTATTTCATGCAGCCAAGTTATCATACATTGCCCCAAGCAAAAGTTGAATGGCATAGCTTCTTAAATTTCACAAATGACTTTCATTTTTATTCATGTATGTTTCAGGTTGGATGGGTGCAGTGATATGGAACCATCTGGTTTTCTTTAAGATGGGACTACTTTGAGATGTGTCAGTTGATACAACTCTGAGTGCAACAAATTTGAAACTGTCAGCTTGGAAACTTTAAAAAGGAAACTCCTATTATCAAAACAAAGATATGATTTAAGGAGGCATGGTATTAAAAATGAATCATCATTCAAGAAAGAATTGTATCTTTATAAAGAGACAAGGTTAAATTTTACTAATAGACTAATTTTATCATAATAGCCTCAGAAAAACCAGTTGAACTTGGGGGAAATTTCATTATATGGATCTTTTTTCTCAGTGTAAATTCATGAGGTCTGCGATACATATATAAAATCCTTTCATAAAATTATGACCATGTTATTCCCTGTAGCCAAGATATCACATACTGTCTTGAGAAAAAGTTATGTTTGACATAGATGTGTTATCCACTGGTAGTGGTATTATTTTATAACAGTGGATAGACATTGGCACTCATTTGGGTCTGCCAATAGTTCCATTTTCATGCTCATGGCATGAACTTAGAGGCTGATCACAAGACTTCAGAAACCATCCATACACAAACATTTTCAGTTTCAGTCTATAAGAATGGCTGCTAAAGACATGCTCTCCCCAAATTTATAGTCAAATCAGAGAGATGCATGTTGGAATTTCTACTGATTCAATAAGATAAGCCAATTCTTCGTCTCATCTGCCATATTTTTGTTCTTGTGTTGAAGTCAGGATGCTACAATTACTAGACTGTTCCTCTTTTGTGTGTTAATATAATTCTTACTTTATGAACTTTTTGCTTTATTACTGTTGCTTATTTGTTTAAGAGAAATGTGATCAAAAATCATCGGGGATGTTGCCATGGTAATGGAGCTATGACAAAGCCACTTAGCATAGATTTACTTTGAACTCTGTTGTATAACATTCTCACTCATTTTGGTTGTTTATAGCAGTTCTTATCCAGATTTGATTACCATAAATTTGTGAAATAGTTCTGAAGTAGTAAAGGACTGAGATTGGGAAAGTTCAAAAGAAAAGTTTATGCTGATACAAGAAGGTATTAATAATGTGGTAATATAACAATCTGGCCCCACCCGAGGAAGTGATGCAAGCGATGGTGTTTTCCGTCGGTGAAGGGGGCGGCGAAGCGACAAGACAGGTGTTTGTGAAATACATCCTGTCGAAGCCGGAGCGGATGTCATTTTGACCTTATTTCCGACAGCGGCGGAAATGGCTACAGAGGCAAACAGATCAGGTGCCTCTTAGAATTACGTGGGCGAGGCAAAAAACCGGAAGGAAAGTCCCGGTTCTAGAGGACTATATAAAGACCTCAACACACGGATTCGCCAGTAGCAGAGAACGGCCAGTGGAAGCAGACAAACACCATGGCAAGACTACACTCCCGTCAACCCATGTGCCTCTCACCCTCCCGTTCTCTATTCCACACAGTTCGTCGTCATTAATAAAAATATAACCTTATATTTTTATATATGCATGTTTGTTGTTTTGTCGTCATACGGCGATATATAACAATGTAACCACTGGAGAGCCAGTATTGCAGAGTCAACAAAAAAAAAAAAGAGAAAAGATAAAAAAGAAAAGAAAAATTTGTGTACTGTTTAATCCAAACCACTGTCAGGTGATTGTAAAACTAAAGGATTACGGTGTTGGAAGTAAAATACCAAAATAAATACAACACAAGCAAAACATCACTGAACAAGTTTACAACTGAAGATCAGACATCCTGAATATCAAGATCCAGATCCTGGAGTGTCAAAGTCAGTAATGTACAACTACAGCTAAAATTAGATGTGATACACCCACCTTAATACACAGGAAAACCAGCCCAGATATATTTGAATAGAAAAAGTAGATTTTATATAAAAATTTAATAACAGAAATTAAGAAATTTAATATTTTATTAGTCATTTCAATAACAGGATCTTAGGCTTGTTAGTTTGAATCCATAAAAAGGAGGAATGTAGTATTTGGTATTTAGAGTAGATGTATACATATCAACAAAATTGGTATGCTATTCTTGGAAATAATGTGCACCACAAGAGATAATACTAATTAATCTTAAAAATGGAAATATCACAAATCAATTATGAAATAGTATTTGGAATTTTGAACAATGTCCATATTTTCTCTTTTCTTGATAGTAATTCCAAAGCTTAGTGATTGCGTGGTTTTCATTGGAGCAGTTGTTTTTTCAGTTCCCTCAAAAATATATTGAGATTAAGACTTTGTTTAATATTTTCATTCACAGCAAAACCTTTTGTTGCATATGATGTGTAGAAAGACGCACCATAACACTGAAGTATTTCTTCATTTCTGTAGTCTGGCAAAATAATAGATTTTAGCAAACTAAGATATTTTTACTCTTTAGGTTTCTATCAAACTTCACCAATTTTATTTTACAGTTTCTTTTGATTCAACCCCACACCATTGTGCCCACCACTTTTGTGGTGCATCTTGCATTGGTTCCCTTCTCCCATTGAATTAGAAGGTAAATATTTTACATTCATCACTAAAAATTACCATTTATCATTTTATCCCAGCAACTCATTTTAGAGTTCTTTTGACCATTTCAATCTTCTCCAAATTTTTGGTTAATGATGGTTTTTTTCTACTCACAGTAACCCTTTGTGCTCAAGTGGCATTATCACCTAAAGTAAATGATTAAAAAAAATAAAAATAAAAGGGTAGTTAACTTTGGTAATTGATGCCATTATAAAGAATTCTTTCCTAACAAGGGCATGTTCCATTCTTTTGGCAACCATTCATGCTCATCAGGAATAGATTAATATTTGCATAGTTAAGTCAGTCAAGCAGAAAATTTTGTCCTGATTTCAAACCTATGCCAAAAAGAATAAATTTTCCTAATTCATGTTTACTCTCCAGTGTTTGTTTTTATATACATAGTTGAAAACAAGATGCATATTGAAAGCAACTCATGATCTTAAAGTGTTTTTCTTTATCTTGCATCAAACATGACATCTGTGAAAAGGAAGCTTCATATATTTCATAATATTGTTTCTTGCCTGTAAGGATTTGCATATGATTGAATAAAATTAACTTTGCTGAATAGTTAAATCTGCATATTTAGTAACAACATCATTAATCTCTAGGATGAGTTTTCTCATGTGTTAACAAATGCAACATCTGTGAAAACGATGATCCACATAATTTGCAAAAATATGGCTTCTCTCCAGTATGTATTCGCATATGCATCATCATATTAGCATTCACTGGAAAGGAAGCTCCACATATTTCACAAGAAAATGGTTTCTCTCTTGTGTGTTTTCGCATGTGTACAACTAAATATGACTTTACTGAAAAAGAAGAACCACACATTGTGCAACAATGTGGCTTCTCACCTGTGTGTCTGCTCATATGTTTTCTTAAAGATGACTTCCTTGTAAAGGATACTTTGCAAACATCACAAGAAAATGGTTTCTCTCCAGTGTGTGTTCGCATATGTCTGACTAAAGATGAATTTTCAGAAAAGTAAGACCCACATATTTCACAAGAATATGGTTGCTCTCCAGTATGTATTCTCATATGTACAACTAAAGATGACTTCACTGAGAAGGAAGAACCACATACTTCACATGAATAAGGTTTCTCTCCGGTATGTGTGCGTGTATGCCTTACCAAGTGTGATTTACATGAAAATGATACTCCACATATTTCACAAGAATATGGCTTCTCGCCAGTATGTGTTCGAATATGTTTCACCAAATGTGGTCTCTGGGAAAAGGCAGTTCTACATATTTCACAAGAATATGGTTTCTCACCTGTGTGAGTTCGCAGATGGATAATCAAACCACGCTTTTTTAAAAAGGAAGATCCACACACTGTGCAGCAATGTGACTTCTCACTTGAATGTGTACTCATGTTTCAGGAAATATGACTGAAATGCTAACAATGATTTAGAAATGTCTCATCAAATACTGATCATCTAAAAATGATCCACAAATTAAACAAAAATATGGTTTCTCTCCAATATGTGTTTGCATAACACAGTATGTAATTTTCTAAAAAAAAAAAAAAATCACGATCTTTTCATTTTATGAGAATTTCTACAAAGTGTTCTTAAATATTATTTTCCCTAAAAGTTATCTTTAATTGTAAATTGAAATGTTCAAATCAATTTTTTTTTTGCATAGTATATCTGTTATAGGGCAATCTGTGGGGAAAATGAAAGAAAATGTTACTTGAAAATAAATAATATCAGTAACTGGATAAAATTACATCATTTAAAACTTACAATTTGGTTTTACATATTACTGCATATATATTTTATGATTCTATTCATGTCCATTTTTTGAGATAATGCATTCTTTCATCTAACTCAAATGTTTATATGTTCAGAATTTACTTAGTATATATTTTTGTTTTATTCTTTGTTTTTATTTCCTTAGCTGTAATTAACTTGTCACAATGGCCTATTATAAAGGCATTGGTTTTATCTTTTATCAATTGCTAACTTCCCATGGTTGATAGTTTTGACTACTTTAATCTCTTATTCCAATGTTCTTTTGAATTATGTTTTTTTCCTACTCCCAATAACCCTTTTTGTTCCAGTGGCATTATTATCTTACTTAAGGTGAAATGATTAAAAACAAAAACAAAGGGTAATTGATGCCATTATGAAGAATTCTTGGTAATTGATGCTGATATGAAGAATTCTTTCCCAAATAGACATGTTCTGTTCTTTTGGCAACCATTTGTGCTCATCTGGAATTGATATTTGGCTAGTTGTCAATTGCTGAAGCAGAATATCTTGTTTTCAAATTTATACTGAAAAGAATAAACTCCCTAATTCATGTCTACTCACCAATGTATTTGAAAATAAGATGTTATCAACTTATGATCTCCACGTGTTTTTTCTGTTTCTGTTGTTGCATCAAACTTGTTTCATATTTTTTACTGATTTTTCATCAGTATGGGTTTGGATATATTTTATCCTGACTTCTATGAAAAGTTAAATCTGCATATTTCGCAAAAATATTTTTAATCTTTACCATGAGTTTTCTTATGAGCCACTAAATGTGGCCACTGTGAAAATGATGATCGACATATCTTGCAAAAATATAGCTTCTGTGTGAATTTGCATATGTATTATTAAGTAAGTCTTGTGTGAAAAGGAGGCTCCACATACTTCACAAGAAAATGGTTTCTCTCCTGTATGCAATTACATGTGTACAACTAAATAGAACTTCTTTGAAAATAAAGACTCACACACTGTGCAACAATGTGGCTGATCTCTTGTGTGTATGTTCATGTTTTCCTAAATATGACTTCCGTGCAAAGGATGCTTTGCCAATTTTACAAGAAAATGTTTTCTCTCCAGTTTGTATTCGCATATGTCTAACTAAAGATGACTTCACTGAGAAGGAAGAACCACATACTTCACAGGAATATGGTTTCTCTCCAGTGTGACTTCTCATATGTACGACTAAAGATGACTTCACTGAGAAGGAAGAACCACATACTTCACAGGAATATGGTTTCTCTCCAGTGTGACTTCTCATATGTATGACTAAAGATGACTTCACTGAGAAGGAAGAACCACATACTTCACAGGAATATGGTTTCTCTCCAGTGTGTGTACGTGTATGGTCAACCAGGTGTGACTGACATGAAAATGATGCTCCACATATTTCACATGAATATGGCCTCTCTCCAGTATGTATTCGAATATGTTTCACCAAATGTGGTTTCTGTGAAAAGGCAGTTCCACATATTTCACAAGAATATGGTTTCTCACCAGTATGAGTTCGCATATGGTCAATAAGAACACATTTTTGTGAAAAGGATGATCCACATACTGTGCAGCAATGTGACTTCTTACCCAAGAGTGTACTCATGATTCAGGAAATATAACAGCAATTTAAAGCTCATTTGCAACCCCCAAAAAGTGATTTCTCTGAAGTATTTTTGCTTTTGCCTCATCAAATGTTCCTCTGAAAAAGATCCACATATTTCACAAACATGTTTTCTCTCCGACGAGTGTTTGCCTATCACAATATGTGCTTTTTAGAAAATGACAATATTTTCAGGTCATGAGAATGTGAGTTTTCTAAAATGTGTTCTCAAAAGTTATTTTAAAATGTGAATTCAAATGTCCAAACTGATTATTTTCTACTGTATATTCATTCAAGAGCAACCTGTGAGAAAAAAAAAAGCACATTACTCGTGAAAATATATAAGCGTATATAGGTGTGTGTCCAGTATTCTGGATGCAGTTACTTTCCTATCTGTAACAGGGATGCAACTAACATTTCCCATGAAAATCAATACATTGCACAAAAACAACCCATAACAATTACGATATAGTATCAGCCAACAATCAATTTCTTTTATTCAGTAAACAAAGACAATAATTTAATTTAAAATGTAACAAAGATATTGTCTCTAACCAAACACGAACCATTTGTCAAACTAACTAGCTATTGATTGTAATTAGTACAGACATTTTATCTATTTTTTAAATATTTCATATTTCTGTTATTAGTTTTAATTTTAAAACTATTCAGCGGAAAACATTCTAACAAACAGCGATATTTACATTTAATATTTATTTCACTGTTGAAATAACATTTGGCAAAGTTTCTCAAAATTACTGTGGTGATTTCATGATGCTCAAATTGGGTCAGAACATATACATCAGATGAAATCCTGTTTTCTTTTCCTAAGTTAGAGAGAGAGAGCAGGGGGGGAGAAGTTACACGAATACAACTGAAGGAAAAGATAAAAGCAAAACCTGGTGCTAATCAGTAGACTATTCTATCTGCATTTTCTGCTATTTCTACCACTGAATCTCTTCCAGAGAATCTCTTAGAGCCTGCTTAGACCTTCAAAAGTAACTCCATGCAATCTGTATCCAGTAACTGTCTATCAGGGACATTCTAAAAAAAAATGTTCAATTCTTTTTAAAAGATAACAGTCTATGCAAAGAAAAATTTTCAGGTATATAAATAAAGTTTTGAAACAGGATTAAAGCATTAGTACTTTTTCATGAAAAATGTAAAAAATGAATTTAAAATTCTCTTTAAAATTCATGGATTAATTAACTGGATTTTCTAAAAGTAATACTAACCTTTTACTTAAAATAGAATGAAAATGTTTTATTTATATATGCAAGCCTGTAAAGTCAAAGGACAATATAAAAATAGTAATTTTACGGGCAGACCTGAAGGAGACTATCACCACCTTTAAATTTGTTGTCTTTCTTTTTTTTTTTTTTACTTTTTCCAGCGCAGTCTTATGGATTATTACATAAAGTTTCCGATTATCAATATTTAAACAATTTTAGGGGGCGCTCAGTTTCTCAAACAATGTTATAGTAAACTGATCCTCCATTTTGAAACCACTCACATTGGGGTCGCTTTGTTTTGGTTTTTTGGGACGAGTTGTTGCTCTTGTTTTTGTCTTTTTCAAGTTTTCTTCAGTTCTTACGATTGCATCTTCCTCAGAAACACCAAGAATGACTTTATTCAAAATTTTGCAAAGGATTCAGTTGTTGAGTATGCGCAAGCAAAAAAGTTAATTTCACAGGATCAATTTACTATAAGATTGTATGAAAAACTGAGCCTCCCAACTAAAATTCTTTAAATGTTGAAATTTTTACAAATTTTTTTGTCAATCAGAAAATTTAGGGTTTAATCGATAAGATTGCACTGAAAAAAATTTTAAAAATGGATAATCAACAAATTTACAGTTGGTTGGTAATATTGTACCGGCGAGTGGTTCCAAAATGGAGGATTGATTTACTATAACGTTGTATAAAAACCTGAGCCTTCCTCTAAAATTGTTTAAATATTGAAATTTTTCCAAATTTTTTTGTCAGTCAGAAAGTTGAGGGTGTAATTGATAAGATTGTATTGAGAACAGTAAAAAAAAAAAAAAAAAAAAAAAAAAATTAAAAAGTGGTGGTAGTCTCCTTCAGGTCCACTATGTTACCACACTATCCAAAAAAGAGCAAGAAAAAGTAAAAATAAAGAAGTAACAGCAGATAAGATAAATGAGGTAAGAAAATTAAATTTATCACCAAAAAGAACAAAGAAGAAGTGGGAGGGTCAACAGGACTGGTGAGAAGTGGGAGGGTCAAGAAGTGGAAAGGTCAACAGTACCAGTGGCTGATGCTGTGAAATCTTCCTGGACTATTCCTTGAAGAACTCACAGAATGGTCCAGGAAGATTGTCTGCAGTTTTTTAATTTCCACAAGCATAGAGTTTCGTTTTTGTCCAGCTGATTCTTCAGCCTTAAGGTATTGGCTGTATGCCATTTTGGCATTGGAAGAACTTAGAAATGGGAACATTCCAAGACACTCCAACTGTGGCCAAATAGTCCATGATCATGTGCTGTGTAACCAGTCTGCAGTTTCATACTGTTAGTGGAAATGTCCTTATTGACTGAGAAACCTCTCTCTACTGAGGCCAGTCCATGAGAGAGTATCAGCAATCTGCAAACAACTTTTTAATTTTTGATATTCTTTGTTGCTAGACAAAAGAGCAGAACAAAGTATACAAATGGTCTTCATGCTGAAATGCAATATTACCAGCAGCTTCCTCCTTGAACTCTTTGTACTGACTTTTCTATCCATCATGTGGGAATAACATCTTTATTGACTGTCTTCTGTGGAAAATATTTTCACAAAAGTAACCTTACAAGATGCTATCTAAAGTGGGGGGACTTTGCCTGAAGTTTCTCAATGATAGTGACAAACAGTGTCGTTGTTGCAATTCTGCATGTAAACTATGTTTTGTTGACACATTTTCTTCTTTAGAAAAATTTTTGCATCACCCTATCTGCCAGAAATAGACACTTGCTCTTTGCACTATCTTTTTTCATGCTTAGGTTTAACAAATTCTGACAGAATTCATTTAATTTGGAAAATGTCATTAAGAGTTTCAAGATCATGATAAAAAGATAATCTGTGAGGAAAGAAAGCAGCAGTTTAGTGCTCTGGTATTTTACCACAAACAGTTCCATGTTTTTCTAACAGGCACAAGATTATGCAGTTTCACAAGAAATAAAAATGTCATCCAAGTTTGACAACACCGCAAAGAAGAACTTGGTCTGGAGACATTTTTTCTTTTTTTTAAACTAAGTTCATAATTTTGATGGCATCTGGCCAAATGTTTAGGAATCATTCATATGTTTGTACATTTCCTAGTCATCTGCGGCAGAAATACAAAAGTGAAGGGACAGGGTCACCAGATAAAAAATAAGTTTTAATAGGTGTCATCATTCTTTCACATGACAAAAGCTAGAGATATAGTTCATTATTAGCCTGCAAACTTTTAAAATATTTAAAAATAACATTGTTATTCGTGTAAAAAAAAAATTCTTGTAAAAATTTATTATTCATCAGAAAATTTATTTCTTCAGACAATAATGACCTTAATATTTCTTATTTAGAAAAATAATTAAAAGCTTTTCTAATTAAGTAATGACAGTTTTATTGGATTCCTTATGTTTCAATTCAGAGCAGATTTCCAGTTAAATAGTACAAATTTGAAAAATAAAAGTAGGTGATTTGCAATCTCTAATGACTCCTACTTTTAACAAAAAAAAAAAAACAAATTCCATTAAGGAAGGGGGGGGGGGTAAAACATTTTAAAAAATTTTTTTTACCAATATTTTCTAAAAAAAACATTTAAAAAATAATTTCATTCATTTGTGAATACGTTCTGAAAATTTCATTAAAATCGGACAATTATTTGATTTGTACAAGAATTTTCAAATTAATGTTTTCAACAGAAAAAAAGTGAAAAAAAAAAAATCAACGTTAATTGTTAATCTTTGTAGAAGACGATGACGTAAACAAAAGCATTCTAACAAAAATTTTGAACGTGTTAAAAAGGATTAAAAAATTTTTTAAAAATGATTAAAAAATTATTTGATCTTTCCTCTTAATAATATTAACATTTTGACTATAAAACTTTATTTTCGTTAAGTTTGTGGCATGTTGCATTACACTAGGCTGTTTGTTCCACGAATTAGTGGAGGTACCTAAAACTCCTATGAAACCTTGTACTTAAACATATATTTATTACACACACACAGAAAAAAAAATTTTTTATTTAAAAATACTTCTGGAGAACAATTTTTATTAAACTTTTCAATTTTAGATAGGTAATATAATTATCAATTCTTAACTAAAAGAAATTAAGACAACAATTCTATAAAAATTTTAAAAAATATTTGTAACACTTTATGAATTATTTAATAATTATTATAATAATAAAAAAATGAAAACAATTCTTTCAAAATTTTATTAGTAATCGAAAAAATTTTTTCTTCAGAATATAATGTCCTTAAAAATAATTATTATTTATTCTAGTAATTAAAAGCTTATCAAATTGTATGAGAGTTTTATTGAATTTTTTATTTTACTCTTCGGAGCCTGCGTTTAACTAATAAAAAGAATTTTTGCAGCTAGTTAAAATTTATTAAAATTTAATGGATTTAAAATTTACGTGGAGGAGAGTAACAGAGTTATATATATATATATATATATATATATATATATATATATATATTTTCACCAAGATTTAAAATAATTTTATTTATTTGTGAATGAGTACTGAAAGTTTCATTTACAATCTGACAATTATTTGATTTTTGCGAGAATTTCCAAATTAATGTGTTTGTCTCTGGGGAAAAAAGTGGGTGATGTCATCATTGCATTTCCCATTGTAAAACAGTTGTAAACTTTTTTTGTCACGAACTCAGATCAAACAAAATTTTCTGACAATTTCGAAAATGTTAGAAGGGATTAAAAAATTTTTTTTAAATAATTTAAAATTACTTTTATCTTTCCTCTTAATAACAACAAACATTTTGATAAAAAAAGGTTTGTTTTATTAAGTTTGGGAACTTTTTTATTGTTTGCTTAGCAATTTTTAGTGGAAAAATTATTTTAAAAAACTATTAGTAAAAATTTTTTTTTTTTTTACATGTGTTACCCCACCTCCACGTAAATTTATGAAATTTCAAGAAATTAACTTTTGCAGGCAAAAATGTTTTTTTTTTTCTCTTTAGTTAAATGCAGGACTCGTTGGGAAATGTAAATAAAAAAAAAATCTTAGATTCCAATCAGTATAATTTCAGTTTGAAATACACTAGAGTATTTTGCTTACTGAAAATAGTAAATTTCATTTATGATTTAGCTTTCAATGAAAATAAGAATTTCAAGAAAACTTTATTTTTAAAAATTCAGTTTGAAAGTTAATTGTCGAAAATGAGTGGAGGTACCTGCACATTTTTGCTGAAAAGACGCCATGATGAAAAAAGGCCCCAAACGTTAAAAAAAACAACACAAAAACAGGTAATGTTGGTTAAAAAGAGAAAAGAAAGACTAACAAAGTATTTTTAAAGTATTTTATTATTTTTTTTATTTCCTTCTCGCACGTTCAAAAATTTAGTTAAAAATCTTATTTTTTAACTCTCATAACGATTTGGAACGTGTTAGAAAGTATTAAAAACATTAAAAAAATACTTTGATAATTTCTCGTAATAATAATAAAAAAAACTTTGATGGAAAAAGTTCGTTTTAAGTTTGGGACCTTTTTTCTTCGTACTTATGCTGTTTTTTTTTAGCGGTTTGGTGGGGGTCAGTCAGTTATTTTTTTCTCTCGATAAATATTTCAGATGAAGACAAAACAAATAAAGTAATATTCATGTCGATTTGTTAAGATTATTACTTTTTTGCCGACTTTACACTTACAGTTACACTCAATGTGTTATTGTGTACTGTAAAAAAATCCTCTCCGCTACTACCTATCAATTTACCCAATTTCGATATTATTCGTTTTGAAAATAATTGTGTGTCTTTCTTTGCATATTATGTGGAAAAACAAAGATTAAAAATATTAATAATAATAAAAGCATCATACCATATAAGTTCTTTTTCTTGTGGTAAATACCGCAACATTAGAAAAGTACTAGCTTTATCTTCCTGACTTCATTTATCTGTTTCGTATCTTTTTGGTGCAGAAGAGTGAATATCAAGAGAGATCACTCGACAAAATAGAATCACCAATTACTTAAATCTCTTTCATTTGGTTGACAGACAACAGCATTTTACTTATTCACACAACTAAATATTCATGAAATCTTTATATCTGACAATAATATTTTTGATTTCATTTCTTTGCCATTAAATACAAAAAATTAATACAGCTATCAATGAGTGGACTAGGACTTGTTCAGTGATTTCCTTTGCGATGTCCCTTGGAATAAAAATTTTAGACTCTGAAGGAAATGAAATAAAAAGATAAAATAAAAAATACAAAATGAAAATAAAATATAAAGATAAAAAGAAAAATAATCTCCCAGGAGGCCACTAACAGGAAAGATTGTCGATGCATGTGTAGGAAAAAAGGAGACTTGAAGCTGTGGAATCACGTTTTTCCATACAGCTTGTAGAATCACTTCTACATGCATGTACATACGTACACACACACATATATGCACATACTTATACATTAGTACCGCACGTGAAACCTCTTTTACCCGCGCTTCATTCAGAAATATATAAGCTGATGTTCACACGTGTCTAGACCAGTTGGAATCTGTCTTTCGGAGCTAACAGTTCAAATGCCATTAGTTCCTTTTCAACTCACATACTGCGCTAATTGCATTTAGCAATTAGTTACACCAAAAATATTTCTCTCTCTTACAAGCATACTTCACTACATATATAATTATATTCAACTACTAATTAGTACAAACATCATATTTCCTTTTTTTAGGATCTCTTCCAGTATGAACATTGATGCATTTTCTTCAACATCCAAGAGAGAACTTTCTCCACTAAATCTTGCATGCACAAAATAATCAATCCTGTAACTATGTTTAATACATTGTTATTATTCTTGTTACATTGCTCTCTGAGTTATTTTTATTATTAATGTGGTGGATTGGACAACCAGTCTACTTTATAATGGTGACTCCAATTTCAAATTACTACTATGTTGTCCAGTCTCCAATAAGCTCATCCACATCTGCTTTCACTCA
Source organism: Ascarosepion bandense (assembly GCA_037127315.1). Lineage (NCBI taxonomy): Eukaryota > Metazoa > Mollusca > Cephalopoda > Sepiida > Sepiidae > Ascarosepion > Ascarosepion bandense. The sequence goes on along the minus strand of JBBBDQ010001519.1, from coordinate 16,938 downwards.
ATGTACATACACACCCGACAATCGTATGATAGTCCTGCTTTCCCGCGATGTATAAATAGCAGACATGTGCAATACACAGCAGAGAGTAGCAGCAGTTCTGATTTGAGTACCAAGCAGGGTAGACAGTAGTTTAAGCTGCCCGTGGTAGTGCAATGCTATCATGAGGTTGTGTTCTTCAATCTCATCTAATTCTCTCAAACACCTGCACTAATTGCAGGACACATTTAGGTGCCTTTTATTTCTTTCTCTAGCATGCACAAATTATTATAGTTGGCACTGACATTTCTTAGGCACACATCATGTCAAAACTCAACAACCCTAAAGCCCAACTCATTCGCTTATACATGAACATTATTCATGAACTCTCGGATCTGAACAATACACTGCGCCTCCTCAGCCTTACCCTCTCTTCTGATCTCAAATGGAACCACTACATCGAGTCCATAGCTAAATCCACTGCTAAGAAGGTTGGGTCACTGTGTCGGGCCAGAATGTTTTTTCCGCCTGAATCCATCCTGCATATATACAAGTCAACCATTCGTCCATGCATGGAATACTGCTGCCATATATGGTCAGGTGCCCCTGCCATTCACCTCAGTGTTTTCGACAGGCTCCAAAGGAGAATCAGTAATGTGATAGGTACTGACCTGGCAGCTTGACTACAGCCACTTCCCCACCGATGAAATGTGGCCTCTCTTTGTCTGTTCTATAAATACTTTCATGGCTTCTGCTCGGATGAACTTAAGTCACTGGTGCCTCCTCAACAGGTGTTTACTCGTGCAACCAGATTAGCAACTGGGTCCCACCCATTCACAGTTAGACGACAATTTTACTCCTGCAGCTTCTTCTCTCGCACTTCCCACCTGTGGAACTCACTTCCATATTCTTGCTTTCCTGACGGCTACAACCTCCAGGAATTTAAACGCAATGTCAATACTCATCTATTAACCACTTGACTCTAGTTCTTTCCCCTACCCCATATATCCTTTCCTTTCTCTTTACCTTTGAAACTGTCATCACACCTGCATTCTCATCTTTCTATTGCTCCTTTCTAACCGGTTCGTCTTTCTCTTCACTCTTTTCTAATTAATCTTTTTAGACTTATGTAGCCTCCTGCACATCAGTGGCATTACTGCCTTGCTTGGAGTGAAACGATTAAAAAAAAAAAATTCTTTTAAACAATAATTTTCCTACGTAATTTTCTTAATACGCTGAGAATTCTCTCAGTAGCAATGAATATTCAGACTTATGTTAAAATCCATAACACTATGGGAGACAATTTCAAACAACGAATTTCACATATTATTCAACATCTATTTTTATTATGTATCTATGTTAAATATTCTACTTCACACTGTATCCTCACAAATTAATCCTACATCAGCGGTCTTCCCACAAAGCTATAAGGCATGTCAACCATACCTGGTACAAGGCCACTTCCAAAACATAGCCAAACTCCCTACAGCTTACAAGTTTTATTCGGAGTTATCAGAAATATCAGAAGGTTTTCATCAGAAGGTTGGTTGTCGGCAGGTTGGAATGTGTGAAATAGTGTTAGAATAAAATATACATTTTGCATTTTAAATTTATTAAAAGAAATGAATAACAAGAATTCATAGAAATTAATTCATAGAAGTTAAGGGTATCAAGAGTTGTAAAAAATGTTCATAGTAGTAATTGTTGAAAGAGTATATGCATATATACATATATATGTGTTTGTTTGGTAGGAATGTCTTTGGATGGAGAAAAGAAGTAAAAGGAATCAGCACATGAGAAGGAAAGAGAAAGAGAACAAGGTGCAACCTGACCTTATCTCCGGGTTGATTTGAAGTTGAAATTACATTTTAGTTTTGTCTTTTTCGCTGCCTTCATCTGACTGACTGATGTTGATTGGAGCCCTTTTATTGTCATTAAATTTTTTGAACTGAGCTCGAAGTCCTCTAGTCTTGCAAGTTGCTCTCAATGGTCAGAAATCAATTTAATACCTACTTGCAAAATCTGGTTTCAACTTTTCTTTAAGCATATGGTTAATTCTTTTTCTATTTAGAGAAAAACCAGGATTTCACACGTTATTGTGAATTTTTGTAAAAGTGATGAAGAAGGTTGATTTTAATTCTTAATTTTTTATTCTCTATAGACTTTCTGGCACTAAATAAAAACTGTGGAATCTCCACTTTTTTAGCTGGGTCTCTCAAACAGACGACGAACCTTTTTGCTTGGGGAGACTTTTAGCCTTCAAAAACATTGTCACCATATTGTGAAGAAAAACATCCTAAAATATTCCAAGTGTCTCCTTCTTTTTCCTTTGACTATTTACTTTTAAGCAGTGAAAGCAATTCAGCAAGTATTGGATGTTTAAGTGAAAGAACCCATCAATGATAACTATAACATCCATATCTCCCTGTTCAAGACTGCACCTGTGAAGTCTCTTCTGGGGTGAAAACTGGCATTATCCCAGCTAAGAAATTTCAACTTAAACCTTGTATATCTCCTTGGTTCTCTCCTGCTTGCTTGGCTGTCATCGCCCACAGGAATCCCTACTTATCAGAGTTACACCTCTGATCACAATAGGTGCCTCTTTGTCTCTGCTCATAATAAATGTAAGCATATCCTAAATGATGCTAAGCTATTGTTTGCTGATAGAATGAAGCAGTGCATACCACCTAGCAAATTTGGTTCCAAAGATTACTGGAGTTTCTGCAAGAGCATGCTGAACCACAAAAGTCATCTATTCCTATTCAATCTTTTTAAAGTCCTCATATCCACAGCAGACAAGATCGAGTGCTTTGTTCGCAAATTCTCATCCAACTCTACACTTGACTCATCTGTAGTAGCAATACACAATTTCCAATCTAGAAATGAGGCTCGACTGAGTATTATATGTATAACCCCGTCTCTGGGTTCTAACATAATTTCTAAGCTTGACTCCCATAAGACAAGTGGAGGTGAAAGAATTCCAGTCATTGTTCTAAAATATGAGACCCTCAGCTGGCTCCAGTCCTCTCCAAACTTTATGACTGTTGCTTCACTTCTTTCTGCTTGTTGGAAGACCTCCTCTATAGTTTCTGTTCTTAAGAAGACCCTCTCTAATTATTGCCCTATTAACTTCTTACCTCTTTTTGGCAAGGTATATGAGGCTATTATCCATGCTGAAATAGGCATCTTATATCTCACAACCTTCTCTCTGACAAACAATATAGTTTCTGTTTTGGTAGATCTACTGCTGATGTGCTAACAACCATCAGTGAATATATATACCAGGCTCTTGATAAGAATGGGGAAGTTCAAGCTGTTACTCTTGATATCGAGAAAACATTTGACAGGGTTTGGCATGCTGGTTTTCTGTGCAGGCTTTAGAGCTACAGTAAAATTGGCCAATTGTTTGATTTAATATAATCGTTCCTATCAAATTGTTAAATGGAGGTTGTTTTGAAGAGGCAAGCTTCCAGATTTTTTCATACAAATGTTGTCTCTCAAGGTTCTACGCCTTTTCTGATCTTCATCAATGATCTTCCTGATACAATCAGTTCCCAAGTAGGCATCTATGCAGATAACACCACCATTTACACCTGTCTCAATGAGAAATTTATCAAGGCTGTCAAATAAACCTTGCTTCTCCTCTTTCTCGCTGATGGGATGTTGTTAGTTCACTTCAAAAGGACCTTCAATCTGTGATTGAATGGGGTAGAAAATGACCTGTAAATTTTAATGCTTTCATAACGAAGCTGCTCTCTTTTAACCAACATAGAGAAATATTCCTGCCTACCATCAAAATGAATAACATTAATCTTGAGAGCAACGCACTACACCTCCTTGGTTTCACTCTCTCAAATGACCTCAAATAGAATGATTACATTAAATCCATAGCTGCATTTACTGCTAGGAAGGTTGGTTCAGTGTGTTGAGCCAGGAAGATTTTCTTGTCAGAATTTATTTTTCCCATTTATAAATCTACCATTTTTTCATGCATTGAATACTGTTGCCATATCTGGTCAGGTGCTCCTGCTATTCATCTTGATGTCCTCAACAAAATCCAAAGGATTTGCAATATAAGAGCTAGACTTGGTAGCCTGCCTTCAGTTACTTTCTCAGTGATATGATGTGACTTCCCTTTGCCTTTCCTACAAGTATTTTCATGGAAACTGCTCTGACAAGCTTTTTTTCTCTGGTACCTTGACCCCATGTATTTACTTGTGCTACTAGATTGGCATTAAGGTCCCACCCTTTTACTGTCGAAGTAGTTAAATGTAACCATCTCTTCTACTCTAACAGTTTCTTTTCTTGCACTTCCCATTTCTGGAACTCACTTCCATTTGTATGTTTTCCTGATAGCTACAATCTCTAAAAGTTTAAATGCAACATCAATTGCCATCTTTTATCTTTTCTTTGACAGCCCCTGCATTTTTTCTGTTCTCTTACTGTAGTCGCCTGTGAACCAGTGGCATTTCTGCCTTGCTTGGAGTGAAATGAATATAAAAAGATTTAATTAGAAATAATGCATCTCCTTCTTTTTTTAACATCTTGTAGCCAACTATGAATCTTAGTCTAAATATAGGGTCAACTGATATCTATGCTACCTCATTTCTTACTTCTGCCCTTACAACGATCTCATTCACTAATCTTCTACCTTGAGTGACTTTTAGGGCTTGTATTGAAAGCACTAATAGTAAAAACACAAAAAATATCAGTGCTAAATCTCACATAAAATTGAATGAAAACTGCTATTTTACTATGATATGGTCGTAAGCTGTCTTTTATTTTTTGTAATGATCTTCCCCATTAACAAGGCCCACGAGCCACTTGAGGTTGTGGCTTACAGTGTAAGAGACACAGTTTATAGAGATATGTGGAGTTGACTCTAGACTTGAACAGGTTAAGAGTGATCAGAGAAGCATTCTCTTGGGAGTCAGTTCCACAAGGCTGTGGTTTGAAAATTATGGAAAAAATTAAAACTAGTAAGTCAATTTTCTTAAATAAAATTAAAAAGTGACACCAATTGCTAATAACAATAAAAATACAGACCAATTTCATCCTTGATAAAAAAAAATGTTAATACTATGGTAATAACATTTGATACTAAATTTTTTGTTTCCACTATTGACATCATTCAAACCTTATCTTTATTGCCACATTCACAATGTTTCGGCTGTTGTACATTCTGGCCTTCCCAAGCTGATATACACTGGAATTTTGACCAGAACCCTTTATTTCATCCATGAGGATAGATTGTTCTCATTCCATGTGTCATGCCTTTTTGCTTATCTTAGTTTCAGTTAATTCCCTTTAATAACTAAACTTTCCAACATCCTTTTGTTGTATTTAACTCACAACTCTTGCAGTCAAGTCAACTTTTTGATTACTCAATCCACTGGGCATAAAAGTTTTGGCAGGTGACATTGAACACTTTTATTCCTGCTTGTTACTTTCTTTGTAGCCAAATTCCTGTCATCCAAAAATTTCACTTAATAAGAATTTAGAGATTATTCAGCAGAGAATGTTATTTTATCAAATTTATTGTAATTGGATTATTGGTTACTGCCTAAGTTAAATTGATCATCTACTACAAGCAAAATTGTATTTAATAAAGACTAGCAGTGTAGCCCGGCATTGCTCAGGTGTAATGAAAGCTTTAAAACTAATCCATGGTCCTGGAGCTCAGACTCTTTGGACGTTGGCACGAAAGACTAAAAAGCAATAGTTGTTTCCAGTTAAAGCGAAATCAAGACTGAAAGAAAAATTTTTCTCAGAATTCTGAGGCTCATTGAAGAAGTGTAATGAGTTTTTTCATTTATGGTTAACTAGCATGTGGTTAACCATGTGCTTAAAGAAAAAAGTCAAAATTGATTTTTTCACAATGACATATGAAATCCTGGTTTTTCCCAAATAGAAAAGGGATTAACCATGGGCTTAAAGAAAAAAGTCAAAATTGATTTTTTCACAATGACATATGAAATCTTGGTTTTTCCTAAATAGAAAAAGGATTAACCATGTGCTTAAAAAAAAGTCGAAATCGATTTTTGCAAGTAGGTGTTAAACTGATTTTCTGACCAATGAGAGCAAATTGCAAAACCCAGAAGATTTAGTGATCCTGTGTGAAAATCTAAATTGCTATAAAAAGCTTTGATCAAATCAATGCCAGTCAGATGGGAGCAGCGAGATGAAACAACTAAAATGTAACAGGGAAAACTTCAACTATGACCCGAACATAGATCGTGTCGCACTTGTCCAGCTTCTCTTTCTCATGTGCTGATTCCTTTTGCTTCTTTTCCTCCATTCAAAGATACTTCCATGAACAAACGCTCATACATATATACGTATATATGCATATACTCTTTCAACAAATTACTACTATGAACATTTTCTTCATTTCTTGATACCCTCAACTTTCTCATTGAACATGAACTCTACCTTTAACTTCTTAATCATGTTTCTAATTGCACATTAAATTCTACAACTTATGCTATTTTTTCCTTTTAATAAATTTCTATTTTAACATGAACATGTATATTTTTATTCTTACACTATTCCGCAGCAATCTATAATCTCTAACCTTCTGATGATAATGAAAATAACCTGATAATTCTGATAATTTTGAATAAAACTTGTAAGCTGTAGGGAGTTCGGTTAAGTATGACACAAGACTGAAAAAAGGAAACATTAACCACCCCACTATAGCTTCAGTACCACCATCACTAAAGTCAGAACTGCTAGTTTCTGGATCCTTCAATCTAGACATGCAGTAAAGACAGTGTTAAGTAAATGCACCATTTGTAAGAAATTCAACAGTTTTGACACAGGTTGACTAATTTACCTAAACACTGTGTAAACCTGATCAACCTAAATGAAAATATGGGAATCAATTATACATGTCACCTGTGGGTACGAGGAAACAAAAAACCTGAGAAAATATATTTGCTAATATTCGCTTGTCATTGTTCACTAAGCTGGCCATGCATAGAAACTGTGAGTTCAATACTAGGTTATATAAATGGTGAATAAATAACTTAGAGATTTGAATGAAAGGGAGGCAACTACATGGCTACTAGAATAGTATTGCACATGGAACAAGAATGATATACCCCAGTGATTGAAATAAAGAGTTTGGGTTGAAATTCCTAGCAACTGAAGAAGGCCGGGCATACAACAGCCGAAACGTCATAAACAAAGCAATAAAGATGAGGACAACAGTCTGAACGATGCGAATAATGTTTGCCTGGCTTATTATAAGAAGTATACATATAGAGATTGGGCAAGACACTTGTGCAAGCATTGATCAGATTTTGTAACTCATATAGACTGCCTGCTCACATGTAGAGTGATAATGCAAGAGGTTTTAACAACACTCCAGGTAAAAACATAATGGAAAATCACTTGGATTGTAATGAGTGCAAAGTATATTTTAAGAATCATACTTTGAGATTTGTAAAACATATCACTCGATTGGCGGCCGAGAGCAAGGGAAAATTTACTTGCCCCAAAATCATTTCACTCGACCAACTCCATTTTCTTAATAGTCACATTATGTAAACATCGCGTGAATCACTGACGGAAAACAAAAATTAAATTTTAATTTAAATTTTGAACGTGTTAGAAAGGATTTAAAAAATTATAAAATATGGTAAATGTTCATTTTAGGTGCTGACGTCTTTTCCCCCTTCAAATTTATCCAAAATAGCATTATTTCTGTGCAAATGTATATGCTGAACTCAAATCAACAATTAGTTATTGAAGAAACTACCTTTTTTGCTTTGAAAGTCCATAAAAAAACGAACTATATCTCGCACTTTTCTCTCTTGTAACTCTCATAAAGTCATGTAATTAACTGCAGAATGACGTTCTACGTAGGCAGAATTTTCTGTCGAATTTTGGTCGCCTTTTTTCCTTTGCTGAAACTTCTGGCAATGTACTTCCTGTTATAAAAGTAATAAGTGTAGAAATACAATAGTGCATTACCTTCATTACCAGAAGTACATTGCCGGAAGTATCAGTAAATGAAGAAAAATCGACCAAAAATCTGCCAAAATTCATTGCATTACGCAGTCCGTTATTCTGCAGTTAATTACATGACTTCGTAAGAGTTATGGGAGAGAAAAAGTGCAAGATATAGTTCGTTATTTTTATGGACATTTAGATAAAAAAAGGTAAGTTTCTTCAATAACTAACAGTTGATTTGAGTTCAGCATATAAATTTGCACAGAGATAATGCTATTTTGAATAAATTTGAAGGGGAAAAGCGTCGGGACTTACAACGAAAATTTACCAAAAAAACAGAATTTGATCTTTCCTCTTAATAATAGCATAAATATTTTGATGATAAAACTTTGTATTAAGTTTGATCCCTTTTAACATTATGATATGCTGTTTTTTTTTGACAATTGAGTTTGTTTCATCATCCAATACACCCAATGGTGTGTAGAGCAGCAACAAAGCTTCTTCACCTCTGCCTATCTTGGGCCAGACTAGTCAATGAACCCCAAGAGTGGTGCATGGCTTTCATCTCATTCTCCACTGTACTTCTCCATTTCATTCTTGGTCTTCCCCTCTTTCTTTTGCCATCTGGGGTCCAGTGCAGTGTAGTGCTGTTCTTGTGATTGACTGTGGATCTTTCTGGAGCACATGCCCAATCCATCTCCACCACCTTCTTGTAATGATAGTGCCCATATTCTCTTGCTTGCATCTCCTCAATAGGTTTTCATTGGAGATCTTCTCTGGCCAAAATATTTTCAGTATTCATCGGAGGCATATGGTATGAAAGGATCGCAGTTTGGTGAGATCCGCCTTAGTCATTCTCCAGCACTCAGATCCGTAGAGGAGTAGATACAACATAGCTCTGGTATAGTTTGAGCTTGGTGTTGCTTCTGTACTGTGTTGATCTCCAGATGTTGTCCATTTCCTTAAACACACTCCTGGCCTTGCCCAGTCTGCTTTGTTTATTTGAAATAACATTTGCATATTGTTTTCAGAAATATACAATCGCAATAAAATGTTTAATTTTACTTGCAGTGAAGTTTGTTTTATCAAGTAAATATTGTTAGTGTGGTGTGAAATGTGCAAACAAACTTACTTTATGATAGCCTAATTTGTTTGTGAGTTTGAAGACGAAGGCTTAGTTGGCAGTTGCTGGTGAATGCCTTCTTTTCCAATGTGTGTGTGTGTGTGTGTGTGTGTAGGGGGTACATGTGTGTGTGTGTAGGGGGTACATGTGTGTGTGTGCACATATAGATCAAACTGGCCTTCAAAATTGTTTTGAAGCCACAATAAACAGAATCTAATTCTATTTTTATATCAGTAAGGGAATTCATAACCTAATTTCACATAGAGGTGTGAATTTTTGAATACAAGTATTAGTTAGAAAATGATGTCACATTGGCTCATTATAATTTTTTTCTTTAATTTGCGGGAATGATCAAAAAACAACACATGGTAGATCTACTCCTATGCCTATGTAATGATTATCAAACAAACCTTCTGATGGGATTTTATTGGTTGAAATATATACAGGGTTATCCAAAAGTAGGTGGACAGCAAGTGATTCCAGTTAAAACAACAGCATAATCTGCATGACCTTTATTTTCAACAAAGATGGGGGCCCTCCACATTATTCAAGAGCAGTCTGTGAGTATCTTGATGAAACGTTTCCGGGGTAATGGATTAACTAAAGAAGTCCAATTAATTCGCCAGCACGTTCACCAGACTTGATCACAATGGATTTCTTTTACTGGTGAGTACTCAAGGACAAAATTTATAGTTGAAAACCAAGAAGAGTTGGTGATTTGAAAAATTACATTAGAGATGCATTTCAAGAAATTAATACAAAAAAATTAGTGCAAAATTGCTTGTCGAAATGTGAAGGGTAGACTTCAAAGCTGTGTAATTTTGATGGACAACAGTTTTACCTACATTGATTAAATTTAAGCACTTTTGTATTATTGTATACAATGAAATTTGTTAATGTTATAATTCTATTAGTAAATATAATTGTATAGTCAGTCAGTTAAGTACCCTGCATGATACACGCTTTGGGCGATCATGTCTCGAAAGAGACATGACTGACTGGGCAGAAGATTATCCCGCAGTAGGTTGCCATTACTTTCTGTGGAGGACTGGTTGCCAGCCAAGGCTATAGAACACAATCTGTCCTATTATTTAACCCATAACTGGAGGGAAGAGATGGATTAATACCTTTCCCAAGAGTATTTGTGCATAAGTGAATGCAAGGAATTCAACTGGAATTCAAACTTGGCTCCCCAATTTGTTGTTCCGAGCCGATATCCACTGCACCATAACGCACATTATACATAATTGTATAAGTAATCTTAAAATAAATGTTATCATTTACTTTCCAACTACTTTTCAACAACTCTGTATATAGGATTTAATTCCTCTAAGGAAGTTTTATATAAAACTTCAACAGTGTGAAGTAGTCTTATACTATGAGAATAGTTCTTCTGATGGAATGGCTCACAAGTCAATATCTGATCAGTATCAACCTAATTACTGTGGTGAAGGAGTATTTTGTAAGGGTGAATGAACAGTTGTGTACCAGACATTTGGATCCTGGACAATTGAGTATCAGACAATTGCATAACAATACATTTGCATCCCTAGTCAAATAAGTCCCTGAAGAACTGCATACCTTTGGTAATTTTTTGATGTTACCATATTTTCTGCTAATTGCAAACCAACTTTTAATTATTCTAAAAAAAGTAAAAAGACCATTAACATAACAACTCTGTTATAAAAAATAAAACTGCAAAAAAAGAGAATCATGGCACTATTAGGTAAGTATACATTTTAAAACAATATTTCTTAAAAAGGTAGCTCATAACATTCATAACTTTTTATTAATTTGTGAAACTACAATAATTTTAAATTTTTAAAATATTTTTTAAACACTGTTAATCTGTCATTGCATTTATAACATAAATAAACTTGTAATTTTTATTTTATTTCTTTTTTAAAATTTGTGATTACTACCAATAATTTTTTAAAAATTTATGGTAATCCCCAAATTTCTAAAAAGCATTTCTCACATACAACTGTGAATATACTGAAAAAGATAATTCATAAACTTGATAATTTGGGGTTTAATATAAAATCTATCTTGCTTGTTGACTATTGTGACACATGGGAGCTTCTTTACTTTGCTCAATTAATGTCAGTCAGTTAAGTGCCATACATGATACACGCTTGGGCGATCATGTCTTGAAAGAGACATGACTGACTGGGCAGAAGATTATCTCGCAGTAGGTTGCCATTGCTTTCTGCGGTAGACTGGTTGCCAGCCAAGGCTATAGAATCCAATCTGTCCTGTTATTTAACCCATAACCGGAAGGAATAGACAGATTAATACCTTTCCCAAGGGTATTTGCATGTAAATGAATGCAATGAATTCAACTGGAATTCGAACTCGGCTCCCCGATTTCTCGTTCCGAACCAATAAGGGAACCCAAAGTTTGAAAAGTCATACAAATGCTTAACAATATTCAGCTTCTTTTCCATTTTACCCTGTCAGTGGCTGCTATCTTCAAGGCAAGCATCCTTTCCCACTTTCTCCTTTCAGCAGCCACTATTTTAAGACCAACTCAAAGGACTACTCACAAATTTTGCTACAGAAGATACATGACCTGGCAGTTTGACCTGAGATTTCTCATTCCTTATGAGAACATGTGGAGAAATCTTCCTTCAAGATACCTACCCAAAAGAAAAACCACTCACAGCCCTTGCTGCAGAAGACCTGTACAAATACTAGAAGTTTGACACTGAGATTTCTTGTTCCTTGTGAAAACAAATAGAGAAATTCTATGAAACATCTACTTAAAAAAAAACTGTTAACCCAACTCTTTTTCCTGCAAAATACAACTATTTTGCAATCTCTTTCAACCACAAATAAAAGCTGTTGAATAATCATTTTGAGTTTTGTTCATTCCACTATATACACGACTGAGCACATCCATCCAAGAAAATCACCATATACATAAATTATAATGATAGTCCTGCAAAGAATCATGTGACATTAATATTTATTTTAAATAAAAGGAAATAAAATTTTGGTAAATATATTTTTATTCCAAATTTTGAGAAGATATATAAAGTGCTTCATTATTAAATATAGCAAACAAGAATTTTAATCACAGGATAAAAACCAGAATTAAAATCTCAACTGCACCGCCCCCATTCTATTTTATATCAACTAACATCTTCCACTGACACTGAAAACATTACATGAAATTAATCACTTTCTACTTGTTTCCTAGTTGGTTTACTGTACTGTGTCATAGGGTTCAGTCACTAGAATCTATCATGTATATTTCTAAGTCTATCATTCATCCTTGCTTTGAATTATTACTGTCTTATCTGTCCAGGTGCTTCTGCTATGTATTTGGAGATTCTTTCAGTACCTATAACCTTGCAGATTCTTCAAGAAGGGTATTAGTACTGACCTGGCATTACAGCTTCCTTGTGCCTTTTCTATAAATGCTTTCATGGTAATTGTTCAGATGAACTTTCGTCTATGGTAACTAGATTTTATAGTTTTAAGAGCAGTTCTAGATTATGACCAAAATCTCATTTTACATTTGAAATGGTTAGATGCAATTATGCTATTTCTTCTCTTTTTTGAAACTCTCTCCTGGCATCTTGATTCTCGCTCCTTAACAGTGTTTTTTTTTTCTTATATTCTCTCACACTCAGTACCTTCTTGTGTTTTAGTGGCTTTATTGCCTTGCTTGGAATGAAGAGATTAAACCCCCCTCACTCAAAAAAAAAAATTCAGATATCATCAATTTATCACAATGTCATTTTTGGATGAATTTTTAACATTTTGAAAGTAAAATAAATGAGCGTGTAATCTTAAAAAGCAAGTTTTGTTTTTGGAATGTGTTTTTGATTTTGAATTTTCTGTAAATTTAGATTATGCTTAAAATAGCATGTTATAATTTCTTGCCAGTGTGTGTTCATATATATCTTTTAAAACGTGAAAGAGCTAGACATTTGACAAAAAAATTGATTTCACTCCTGTGTGTATCCTCCTATAGTTCAGCAAATGTGACATATCTGAAATGGGTGATCACACTCTAAACACCATGACTTCTAGCATTTGTGTGTAATATGTTAATGTAATATGTAATGTTATCTTTTGTGTTTTATGTTAAACTAAATAAAGACTTCACTAAAAAGGAAGAGGTAAATATTTCACAAGAATATGGTTTGTAACTTGTATATTTACATATATATAATTAAAGATGACTTGTAAAAAAAAAAGAGATTCATACATTTTGAGTAATTATAGTTACTCTCAAGTATGTTTCTTCATATGATTAACTAAAGATGACTTCTCTGAAAAGGAAGAATCACATATTTTACAAGAATATGGTTTTTCTCCTGTGTGAGTCCGCATATGCCTAACTAAAGATGATTTAACTGAAAAAGATGATCCACATATCTCACATGAATATGGCTTTTCTCCAGTGTGAGTTCTCATGTGTTTAACTAAAGATGACTTCTCTGAAAAGGAAGATCCACATGTTTCACAAGCATAAAGTTTCTCTCCTGTATGTATTTTCAAATGTTGCACTAAAGATGATTTTTGTGAAAAAGATGATGTACAAGCTTGACAAGAATATGGCTTCTCACCTGTGTGTGTTCGCATATGTCTTGCTAAACCTGACTTATCTGAAAAGGAAGCACCACATATTTCACATGAATACGGCTTCTCTCCAGTATGTGTTTGCATATGTCGCACTAAGTGTGATTTATTTGAAAATAAAGCACTACAGAGTCTGCAACCAAATGGCTTCTCACCAGTGTGAATTCTCTTATGTTTCACCAAATGTGATTTTTCTGAAAAGGCTGATCCACATATTGTGCAAAAATGTGACTTCTCACCTGTGTGGGTTCTCACATGTTTCACTAAATATGACTTCCGTGAGAAGGATGATTTGCAAACTTCACAGGAAAATGGTTTTTCTCCAGTGTGTGTTCGAATATGGCTAATTAAAGATGAATTGACTGAAAAGGAAGTTCCACATATTTCGCAAGAATATGGTTTCTCTCCAGTGTGTGTTCGCATATGTCCTGCCAAATTTGACCTATCAGAAAATAATGAACCACACACTTTGCAAGAAAAAGGTCTCTCTCCAGTGTGAGTTCGCATATGTTTAACTAAATAGGATTTATGTGAAAAGGGAGCTGCACATATTTCACAAGAATATGGTTTCTCACCAGTGTGTGTTCGTATATGTCCTACTAAGTGGGATCTATCTGAAAATGAAGCGCCACAAACACTGCAACAAAATGGTTTCTCTCCAGATGATTTCTCTAAAAAGGAAGGTCCATATATTTCACACATATATGGTTTCTCTCCAGTATGTATTTGCATATTGTTAACTGATGACGATTTCTCTAAAAAGGAAGGTGCATATATTTCACATGCATATGGTTTCTCTCCAGTATGTACTTGCATACTGTTAACTGAAGATGACTTCTCTAAAAAGGAAGGTTTGTATATTTCATATGGATATGGTTTTTCTCCAGTATGTATTTGCATATTGTTAATTGAAGATGATTTCTCTAAAATGGAAGATCCATATATTTCACACATATATGGTTTCTCTCCAGTATGTATTTGCATATTGTTAACTGAAGATGACTTCTCTAAAAAGGAAGGTCCATATATTTCACAAGTATATGGGTTTTCTCCAATACGTGTTTGCATATCTATCACAATACTTTTTTGAAAAAGATGACCTCTGCATTTCATGAGAATGTGGTTTTTCTAAAGTGTGTATCTTCAAATGTCAATGTAACTGAAAAATATTTAAAGATGTAAATACAAATGTTGACAGTTTTCTTTTATCATATTTGTTCAGTTCCATGTTTCAGAATTATTTTCACTTATAATCACTAACATTTTTCAATAGGAATACCTGTGGAGAAAAAAAAGAAGACAACTTTAAGAAAATACATCAGCAATTGTACTAAATCATATCAACTCAAGAACTTACGTAAGATGGTGCTAAAATTTTCTTGTTCTGACTCACTTCCCAAAATCAATATTTTGATGTTTGATCACTGAAACATTTTCAGTACCCCCTTCTACGTGAGCAATGTACATTACTGTATTTATTTATCGATATTTCTTGTTATCTTTATTGCTATTAATATCTTCAGATGAGACGTTCTTTGCACTTTCTCAGATTGAGCTACCTCAACAAAATTACAAAAAATCAGCATACCATGATGAAAACAAGCGCCAAACAGTTTTTATCGTCAAAATATGTTTTTATTAAGTGGAAAGAACAAGTATTTTCATAATATTTCATTGAACATTTTCACACCTTTTTAGAACATTTGAAATTCTGATTAAAAATGTTGTTCTTGCATCAATGGATGTACTATATTTTGGCATAGCAAATTTTAACATCTTTTTTACAATGATAAACATTAATTTAAAAATTCTTGCAAAAGTCAAATAATTGATAGATGTTAATGAAATTTTCAAGACTTATTCACAAATAAATGAATTTATTTTAGAAATGTTTTTATTAAAAAATCTTGGTAAAAATATAAAAAAATAAGAGTGATACCTATAGTAAATTTAGAGCCAAAATTCTTTAAAATTCAATAAAATGTGAGATTAAGGACGATATTTTCTTAAATGTGTAAGATTACTGAATATTTAAAAAGTGTTAGCATTAAATTCCTAAATTACTCTCTTCATGGATAAACCCTCCATAGAACAACTTTACATAACAATCTAGCTGTCAGAAGCAGTCATAGTGGTGTTGAAAACCTCTCAAAATAAATAAACAAGCTACCGTTTAGTTGAAAAATGTATTTCTGATATTTCAGACTTTAAAAAAATAATAGTTATTTCAAATCAGATCAGTTACATTACAAATCAGCTAATCTCCCTCAAATAAAGTTTCAGAAAAGTATATTCTACTTTTGGCAAGGTGTTTCATCGACCCACACTGACTGCTGACTCACCACCTCAGTCACATGTCTGGTTCCAAATTTGGTCATGCATTTACCATGTGGCGTCTTGACACAGACAATGTCTCCTTTCTTGTATTCCCCTTCAGTTATCTGTTATTCAGGCGAGGGCGTTGCATCAATGCCCCTCACCTGATGTGGTACGTGTGCAGTACATCAGCCGGTGCCATGGAGTGGGGAAGGTTGTCCTTGGATGTGATGTTATGCCAGTAGCCGCCTCCAAGACTGAACATTTTTTCCTGAGCGCTATGGTTTTGATGCTTCTGTGGTTGTGTTCCACAATACCATTTCAGACAGCACGTAAGCGCACCGGAACCTCAAATGCACGCCCCAGCTGCTTACAAATTCCTTGAATTGTCTGCTAGTGAATATGGTATCATTGTCAGTCACTATTTCATTCGGCGGGCCTCGTTCGTAGAAGACTGTCTCCAAACGATGAATGACACCAGCAGTC
The DNA here is from genome assembly GCA_037127315.1 of Ascarosepion bandense. NCBI lineage: Eukaryota > Metazoa > Mollusca > Cephalopoda > Sepiida > Sepiidae > Ascarosepion > Ascarosepion bandense. The sequence goes on along the minus strand of JBBBDQ010001519.1, from coordinate 488 downwards.
TTGCCATCTCAGTGGTCACCAATAAGGGAGGGACCATAATCGATGAGTGTAAGAAAATGTCTACCATTGTAATGGGTCATGTCCATTGCTAACCTGCTCCAGTTTCTTCTCACACTCAAATTTCCTTTCTTCCAATACGCTGGTGATGGATCGATCGATTGGCATGCTTCGCAGGTTCTAACAACAGATTTTATCAGTTCCTTAGACACCATTGGATCTATGATCCTAGCAAAGTACATTGTTCTTTTAACACCCAGGTGCCCACTCTGCTGGTGGATGTGGTTCACCTGACGTTTGTTCAGCTGGCTCGTTGCAGTGGCACAACTCACTTGCACTGGTTCTCCTCCTTTCTTATGCATCTCTAACCAGCGTTGCGGCACTCTGATGAGGCTGTCAGTGCGGTTTTGACAAGATTTTACCAACATCACAGTCATAGTGCGTACTCCTCCACCAATGCTCGCAATGTCTCTAAGATCCGCCTCATCAGC